>NQII01000632.1:360946-391753 GCA_002778355.1 Clitarchus hookeri | reverse complement strand
TATATATTACACATATGTTTCGTTTCGAATAACTTTATAGGACTGGCGACGGAAAGTGTCTTGAATTATTTAAAAATATTTCCTTCATTCAAGCCATCTTGGATGATTTAGTCGCTTACTTAAAATTAATATTGATATAGTTTTATTTGATAACCAAGTAAGATAATAAAAATAATTATTCCTGCAAACACGCAATAGCCAGTGAGACACAAGGCTTGTTCCCATAGGCTCGCGTAACCAGTCGGAGAACGGGCAGGCACACATCAAAGGAACTGCCTCACAGCTCCACTTCTGTGTTATTACACACTCTGTGACGTAGCGCAAACTGCTTTGGAGGCAGCATGATGGACTGATGCTACGACAAATGTAACACATATATTTTTAAAAAATTTAAAATATATACACAGTTACAGATGAGCAATTTCTCACCCATATTAACGTACGGTTTCAGGTGTTGTCGGCAAGAAATTTTATGGTACGTGCTGTACTGAAGACACCACAGCATGCTTCTCGTTTTCAAAACCAATGGGCTGCAGGCTTTGTCCTTAGCTACACTCATGTGGACCAATCAGAACCTAGAGCAGTGCCATGGCTTGAGAATCAGTTGCATGCAGGGAAGATCATTGTCCAATGAGCTCCGAAATGTACCGCACTGGCAATAAATAACCTTGGTCTGCATTGTGTTCATATTCACTGCAACACACCCTCGTTCACGTATCCTTGAGGCGTTCAGTACTCAAACTCCCCCACATTCCCTTCATCCCTTCGTCATGAAGTGAGTGTAATTTTGAACACTCGTCTTCGTTTCGCCATTTTTACAACCTCCTACTCTTATGTGAAAGAAAATGTATATATTGTACCCATTTTATGATGCCTCGATTTGTGTAGGAGCAAAAGTGTCCAGCTAATTACAAGAGGTGGCTGCAAAACTGTGATACATAACTGAGAAACAAAATGTACAGTGCAAGGCATAAAGATTGGAGTGGAGTGGAGAGATTTGGGCGGCTCTTGACATCGAGATCTTGAGAGCCAATGAGGGTGAATTGTAAGGTGAGTAAAAAGCAGTGCCGAAATGCAAGGGCGGCGAAAACGGGAGATCCTCTAAAAAAGCTCGCCAATCAACGGCATCGTGCGGCACGATTCCCACATGGGAAAATCCGGGCACGACCCTGCTTGGCATCGAGCACGGTTCGCCTAGGTAAGAAGTCTGACCACTACACCACCGCGGCCCCGCAGGGCATAAGGGTACATCGTTGGTGTCCATAGCTGAAGGGGGCATTCTAGGGCGCGAAGCCAAGTAATGTTCCTTGGCTGGTGTATTCGAATGTATCTCACGTGAGAATGTGTTATGTAAGTAGGACAAAGTGAAGTGGTGAGGTAAGGGTGGGTGCAGCAGTGTCAGAGGCCATATATATATATATATATATATAGAGAGAGAGAGAGAGAGAGAGAGAGAGAAGATGGAACCCTCCTAGCCTTTAGGCCCTCCGGGATAACTGATCTAGCGTATTTCATTTACTTCAATTGTTATTCTTCATAAAATAAAATTAAATATACATAGTAAATCATTATTACTTAAAACGTCACTGCCAAGGTAACGTTTTTTAAAAGTTATTATATTAAATTAAATAGAGTTTCCAATACTTTAAAATGTGTTTAAAATGGCTTAATAAAATCTCAATTCCGAGGATTTAAAATCAAAATTTAAAAATTAAAACTGTAGTATATAAAATCAATCAAAATCAATAAAGTTAATTAACTTTCAAATGGCTGGGAAATCTCCAGGGAGGGAGCAGTGACGATTAGCTGGTTTTCAATTGTCCACGGGAAGCCACGGGGAGGCTGTCACTTTGTATCTTGTATATGGGAGGGAGCATGGGTCAAAGTACTATTTTTACTAACAATAAACATTCAAAACAAAAACCACCACAACTATCTTTATTAGTTAACAAAAAGAAGTTATATTAACTTGCTATTAACTCGCACCATAGAACCATTTCCTCCCATTTTCCATTCGTCGAGACTCTAAACCTAATATATTTACCCTCCTTAAAGGAACAAGGCGTTCGCTGTTCCTTACCAGCAAGCTGGCGCTACCGGGGTCTTTGCTCAGTACAGAGCGCCCACTCGCCTCGCCTGACAAGGCCATCAGTTACTCACCCCCCGCCCACAAAACTAGTGAATCATCATTCAGAGTCTCTTGACAATTATGTATATATTTTCTATGAAGTTTTCAATTTCACTGTGTACTTCTTCATCATATATATAATGTATTATCAATGGCCATTGTTCATTTTTATTTACTAATTCCTGTCTTAGTGCTGTTCTTTCATTCATAAACATTTCACATTGGCATAGAATATGATAGCTATTTTGTACATCTTCACTACATTCACATATATCGTTATTAATTTTGTTTATTCTCTTAATATAGCTTTTAGTCTGACTACGTTCACTTACTATATTTTTCATTTTGTCACTCATCCATGTTTTGTTCTTATACCAATCTTCTAGATCATTAATGTAATTTCTGATCCCAATACTGCCATCAGATTCTTCCCATTCATTTTTCCATTTTCCCAAAGCATATGTACTTAATTTCTTCTTCATTTCTTTAATATTAAATATTTCGTCGTCATCCAATATATTTATCCATCTATTACCATCCTGTGTAATCCTTTGTAATTTAGTCCATCTATATTTTTATTTGTTCAGTGAATTTTAGATTATATATTACAATCCTATTATTTATTTCGTAGTCTATTGGAAGAATCTTATTTAAAATGGTTACTGCTGCAAATGAAGTGGTAGAAGTCATATCATTCAAATATTATATTTCTTCTTTTTGTGTTATATTTGGTATATTTCCAGACTTTATATTTCAATTTTTTGCATACTGTTTTTAATTTCTCTAGTCAGAAAATTAACATGAGGTATGAAAGAGAGTTTACTGTCGATTGTTATACCTAAATATTTTATTTGTTGTTTTATTTTTATACTTTCATTATTGTATTTAATCAGCGGTGGTCTTGCATCTAAGTTGCCTTTCACCATTGTACCAACTGTTTTATTTACTGTCACTTGTAATCCATTTATCTCTACCCATTCCTTCAACTTATCCATCTCTTCGTTCGCTTTTAACTCGATTTTTCTTCTATTATTCTCTCCAATTATGATAGACAATCGTCCGCATAAACTACTCTTTCTACGTCGTTATCCTTATGCATATTTAAGTATGTATTAAATACTAAATTCCAAATTACTGGACCCAGCACTGATCCCTGAGGACTGCCTCTGTTCATTTATTTTTCATAGTTAAAATATTTGCTGTAATATTCAACTGTCCTATCTTTAAAGTAATCCATCAGTAATTTATTTTCTGTAATTTTAATATCCAATTGTCTTATTTCATTATTCAAATTGTTCCATTTTAATGTTGAAAAATCATTAGTTATGTCTATTGAAATTAGTATTATGTAATAAGTATCCATATTCTTGGTTATTTCTAGTACTCTATTTATTGCATTTTCTGAAGATTTATTTTTTCTGAACCCAAATTGATTTTTACATAATACAGTTTCTATTTGTTTACTAATTCTGTTTAGTATAATTCTTTCAAGTAATTTTCCCATTACTGATAGGAGACAAATAAGTCTATAAGAACTTGGACTAGTTCTGGGTTTATTATTACCTTTGTATAAGATTACAATCTCAGCATTTTTCCAGTTAGTTGGGAATTTACCTGTATTAAGACATATTTTCATTATTTCTAAAACTTCCATTTTTATAACTTTCCACAATTCCGCTATTACTTCTACCGTTATCGTGTCTTTACCTGGTGATTTTTTACGACCACTATTTCTTAATGCCATATTTATTTATTCGATATTAAATTCTGTTATTTCTGTATCCTCGTCTTCAATTCCATTGTCTATATATGTTTCACTGTTATTTCTATTAAGTATTAATTCATTAACCAATGCAATGTATGTCTCTTGCACTCCATTAGTATATACTCCATTAATCTGTATCGTTCCTATCTTTTCATATTACTTTATTCTATTTCTTATAATTTTATCCGGTATATTCCAGATATTTTCTTTGCTCTATTTTTTTTACAAATTCTATCCATTGATTGATTATATTCTCCTTTATCATTTTTTATCACATTTCCTTTCCCTTTTGTATTCTTCTTTATAGATAATTCTAGCTTCACAATGACAGCATCTTCTATATGTTCTACTTTTTCTTTTCACACTTAGTTTCATTTCTTTTAATTCATCACTCCACCACCATACATTCCTACCCTTTATCTTACTTGTTATTATTTTAGTTTTTTGTGTGCAAGCTTCTGTTATTATTTTATTTAATCTTATTTTCTATCTTCTATGCTCCCAAGCTCTACTGTTTGCTTTTCATCCAGGATTATTTCACTTACCTCATTTTTAACCATCTTCCAATCTTTTACCAGTTGGTGTAATCTTCTTTTATCTTCCAGTCCTTTATTATTATCTACTGTCCACTCCCAACTTATCTTGTTATGATCACTTATACTATGTTCGACTATCCTGTTAATAAATTCTGAACTTATTTCTTCCGATATAAATAATATATCAATATTGTATTCGCCTTGGATTGAATTATAAGTGTATAAGTTATCTTCTATATTCATTACTTTCATATTTGTATTTATCATAAATTCCTCTAGTTCTTCGCCTCTTTCGTATCTTCTCTTGGAGTGCCATAGAGGGGACTTGGCATTTAAATCACCCGCTACTGTAAAGTTTGTTTCTTTTTCATTTTCCATTATTTTTTCAATTATCTGCAAATTGTCTGATATATCTTTGGTAGGTGGACAGTAAACATTTATTAGTGTAGTTTATCTATTGCTTGTATATACCTTAATTGTAGCTATTTCATTATTTGAATATTGGTTTAATATTATATTCTGTAGATTGTTATGACATAACGTAATTGTTAGAACTTTACCTCCTATGTATTATACAAAACAGTCCAGCTACTAGCTATATTTGAAATTTTTTCCTTACACATGTGTGGTTCTTGTATTAAAACTATTCCAATTCCTTGGTTGGTTATCTCTTCTATTAGATTGATGGTATTGATCCTGATTTTTTGTAAATTTTGTTTTACAATTTTTATCTTCATTATTGTTGTTATTGTTGGTTTATTTTCCATAATCTATTTCTTTTTTTAATCTATCTTTTGCATTCTTTAATACCGGGCAATTTAAGTCTTTTTCTGTATGGTTTATATATTGAGAATCCTTTTTTGCTTTTATGCAGTTAATACATTTTTCTTCAGTTTTTTTTTTTACAGTTCATTTCCGTACGTCCTTCTTCCGCACACTTTCCACATAAGCCATCTTGTTCTCCACACCATTTATTTGTGTGTCCATATCTTAAACATTTCGTACAACGCATTGGTTACAGAAATTCTTTTGTATTATGGACTTTCCAGTCGCAATAAATGTTTGGCCTACGTTCAATTTTATTATATATTTGTGAGCTTACTTCCATTGTTATATTATTAACATTGTTCTTTGGTTTAGTTTTAAATAAGATTCTACAAGTTCTATTAAATTCTTCCTTAGGTATCTCTATGAAATTTTGTTGGTATATTTCTTCCCTAAATGCATCGTCTTCCTTATTTTTGTCCACATCAAAGATTATAATTTTGGGTTTTTTCCTCTTTTTTCTGATTACCTTTACGTTCAATTTTTTCTCTTCTATCTCTTCCTCCATCTTTTTAACTTGTTTTTCATCTGATAACTCCATTCCAATGCCATTGTTCCTTATCTTCCATATGTTGTTTATTTGAATGTTTTTTTATTTTGGCCTTATGTATCTCAATATTTCATTTTGCGTTACTTCACTACTATCTCCTGCTCGTACTATTGTTGGTTCTATTATTATCACTACAGGTTCTTCTTTCTTTTTCTTAATCCATACTCCATTTGTTTCTTCTACATTTCTTTCCTTTCTTTCTGATATCTCTTCTCAAATTGTATTATTAGTTCTTATTGTATTAATCTCTTCTCTCATTTTCTGTATTTCTATTTCCCTATCTTCTTCTCTTCTCTTCTTTTCTATTTTTTCTTCATATTTTTCCATGTCGTTCTTCATTTGTAATATATCTACCTTCTGTGCAATGATAATCTGGAGTAATAGTTCTATGTTTGCCATAATTTGTGTTCTTGCTCTTCCTGATATGGATTTATTTTCTTTCACTAGATATTCCGAAATATATTGTACTTGCTTATTTGCATCTGATAGTCTCGTCACTGCGACAGCCTTATTGGTTACTCTTATTTTTTATTTCTTATTCTTACTCTGTTTCTTCTAAGCATCTCTGTGTTTTCGTGATCCATATCCTCGGACCAATCGAATGTTCCTGGTCCATGTTGTTGTTTTCTCTTCTTCTTCATTTTCCTTGTTACTTCTGTAAACTTTGCCTCCATCATTATCATTAGCTTCTCTTCTTCCTTTCTTCTTTTTTCTTCTTGTTGTTTCATCTTCCTCCTTTCTTATCGGGGATCTTTGTACTATTCCACCTCTTTTAAATTGAGTTCTATAATCTTTATCTCTCTCTCTCTTCCTCTGTCTTCGTCCCCTCCTCTCTCAGACCTCCCCTGTTCTGCCATGGCTCAATAAAATCTATTAGGGGACGGCCCCCGCTTCAATAATAAAAGTGAGTTGCGTTGATATACCATACTGTGCCTAGCTCTTCTGGTTTTAATTATTAGCAATTGCTGAGGACGATAAAATAATGTCTACATAATACAATTAATGCAATTATTCATATTCAGTGCCCCAGACTGGATTCTTCAAACATATTTCACTAATTTAAAATCCTTTCCAAATCTAGAATTTTTGATTCACATTTTCAAAAACTTGTATAGTACCGTATTAATTATTCTAATCATTGTTTCATCATACCAATTGTCTGTTTTTAGTTTTATCGTAGGTCCCAGTTCACATTTTAACCTTACCTTTTCAAACATATTTCACAAATTTAAACCTTTTCTAAATTCCTAAAATTTGGTTTACATGTTCACAAACTTATAAAATATACTATTTATTATTCAAATCATAATTCTAATATAACAATTTTATCCTACTAGTTTTATCGCTATCACCCGGGCCACACATGGCCAGTGCCCCAACCATGCATCTTCAAAGCATTAAAAATATTTAAAACCTTTTATAAATTCTTAGGTTTACATATTCACGTATACAAATAGTATAATATTTATTACCCAGATCATGTTTTCGATGTACCATTTTTATCCTTTTAATTTTGTCGTCATCTCCCGGTCGCCCATGGACAGCGCACCAGACAGATATCTTCAATCACATTCTAACCATTTAAAACCCTTTTCTAAATTATAAAAAAAAACAGGTTCACACATTATAAAACTTATATAGTACAATATTCATTAATCTAATAATAGTTTTGTCACACCAATTTTATGTTTTTAATTTTGTCGTGAGATAACCAAATTCATCTGTGCGATATTGAAACCCCTCCAGACTCTCGAATTTAAGGTTTATATGTTAAAACCCTTCCTTGCATTGATAAAGTCATCCTTGCTTTCCAGAACTTCTCCTTTACATTTGAATCTTTAAAAAAAAAACTAAAAATTTTCATTGTTTACCTTTTTTCGGCAAGCTTAAAATTACAAAAAAAAAAAACACTTTTTATTCACATATCTTGATGTTTACTATATATTTAAGCTGGTTTAATAGGTAAAGTACTAATGTTTGGTTTGTGCACTCACCAGACATGCTGTGTTGTGGACCTTAGATGTCTAACTGCATTGTCCCTGCAGTTCGGAATTATGATGTTCGTTTTCCTGTTCTTTTCTTGCATATTCCTTCCACATCCATTTCTGTGTCTTCTTAGAGCCCGGCACTGCACAGTTAAAAACACACGATTTCACATGATTTAAGGTCTAATTATTTAATAGAGCGGAATTCCGCCCCCGACAGAACACACTATTCGCACCAGTCAGCCATGACACCACAGTATAGTAGTAATAATTTAGGCCCTACCGGGATTACTTTACATACATACATTTTTAAATAATAAAATAAAATCTTCATATTTTTTAATTGTATTAAATATCCATACTTAATTTTATGCACACGGTCTTCACAGCCAGGGGAACGTTTATTAAAAGTTTTTGAGGCAAATAAAATTATTGTTCTCAAATTTTAATCCTTGAAAAAAAAATTGGCTCTATTATGTAAATAAAATAAAATCACTTCTCTTTAAAAGAAAAATTAAAATCCTTATAATAATTTATCAATTCTATAAAGAAAAACCATTTATATTCATAGCTTTAAAATTCAACAATTTTTAAAATTTTAAAATTTAAAACTTTCAAATGGGTGGGGAATCTCCAAGGGAGGGAGCAGTGACTTATTAGCCTGGTTAACCAGTTACCACGGGGAGCCAAAGGGGAGGCTGTCACACAGACCCTATTCTCCCTCACAATATAACATTAAAACATATTAAAATATATATAAAACATTGTTATACTTTTATCATATACAAAATTATTTTAACTCTATCAATAATTTAAAACTTATAGTAATCAGATTTCATAGTTGGTTTCATTTCTTAATCTTTCTCGAGCGTTTTTTAAGCAGGGGCAATTACTATCTGTACCTCTATGTTTTACAAATTGATCTTTTTTAACTCTTTTACAGTTAACACATTGTACTTCATTATTCTTGCAGTTTATTTCACTATGGCCTACCATTGCACATTTACCGCAGCTATTTTCCGTTTCCCTACACCACTTCTGGATGTGTCCATATCTCAGACATTTCATGCCCTCATTGGAGACAGAAATTTCTTTACATTACGTACCAACCAGTTACAGTATATTTTTTTTCCTATTGTCCATCTTTTTAATATTTCGTGGACTTACTTATATTATAACATTGTTTATATTATTTTTCGGTTTAGTTCTGAAAAAGATTTTGCATTCCACATTATATTCCTGTTTTAATAATTCTGTAAAATTCTGAATATATATTTTTTCCTTGAATTCCTCAACTTTTATTTTCGAATCTACGTCATATACAATAAATTTGGGATTCTTTTTTACCTTTCTCGTTATTTTCATATTAGGTTTTTTACTTCTGATTTCGTCTTCCATCCTTATCGCATAACTTTCGTTAGGAAGTTCAATTCCTATTCCACTATTCCTCACTTTCCAGAAATTATTAATTTGTGTCTTTTTCTCGTTAGGTCGTATGTCCCTCATCATTTCATTTCTTGTTGTTTCACTATTGTTGCCAGTTCGTTCAATTGGCGGTTCTGCTCTTAGTACAACTGGTTCATCTTTCTTTTGTTTGTTCCATACATTACCAGTTTCATCATTTTCCCTATCTCTTCTTTCCTGCTTTTCTCTTTCTTTAACGTTTAATTTATCTTTTAATTCAC
The DNA here is from genome assembly GCA_002778355.1 of Clitarchus hookeri. Classification (NCBI taxonomy): domain Eukaryota; kingdom Metazoa; phylum Arthropoda; class Insecta; order Phasmatodea; family Phasmatidae; genus Clitarchus; species Clitarchus hookeri. The sequence goes on along the minus strand of NQII01000632.1, from coordinate 382,279 downwards.
AAATGTCTGTTTCGTGTTCAATTTTTATTTCATCAAAATATTTCATATCCCTCCAATGTAAAGCAATTTCCATTTATTGTTTGGTAATTATTCCTAGCAAACGGTTAACAGCTGCTACTATAATTGTCCTTCATCTTTCTGGTACACTTTTTTCCTTTAATAATATTCTTTGTAACTTTTGTATTTTAATATTTGCATCAGTTATTTCGTCTACTGATTCTTCTATTGTCGTATTTATTTTTCTTCTTTTAACCCCATCCTCATCATCTTCTTCGTCTTCTTCAATGAAACCTCTCTTCTTATTCTTTTTCGAGTTCTTCTTGTCTAAACTGCTCTTCCATGCTTGTCATTAATTCTTCTTCTACTCTTTTTCTTTCCTTTGTTGTTTTCTTATTTTATCTTATTCCTCTTTTCTTGGTGGCGATATTAGTACTTTCCCACTTTTTTTAAAAGGAGATTCATCATCTCTCCCACTTCCTTTTTCATCTCCACCTCCCCTCACATTCTTCCCTTGTTTTGACATATCTCTGTGATGATGTCTGCTAGGGGGCGGTCTCGCCCCAAACCCAATTAATAGCTAATAACTTATTGTGATGTGCGGTGCCAGGCTTCTCACATCATATTTGATCATTTTCTCCAACTATATTATTTTCAATCATATACTCATGTCTTCTGGCATTTGTGTATGCTTGTTCATGCCAGAACTTGCAATCCAGCTAAGTAACAGCTCTGCCACGTATACAGTCGACTTATCTCGTGGCCTCCTACATATCAAGAGGGAACACCTGATCGCCCCTGATCACTACCTTCCAATATTCGCATCTACTCCAAATTTTTAACATATACATTTCACACCTCCCTCCTGCATATGACCACAAGTTATCACTATATTTTATAAATTCATTAATTAACTTAAGTTAGTCAACCCTTCAATGTTCTTCGCACTTCTTGTAACCCTCAAATCTATTCTACATTCCACAATCCTTACAAAGGATGAACTATCCATTACAAAACTCATCATTAATAATATTATATACACACAATCATTTCCTATGACACACAACACAAAAACCATTTTTGAACTTTTAATCTCTATAAAATTAGTCCCCCCAAACAAATATTCAATCTTACAAACACTTTTATATTTACATAATGTATAAAGCAATAAATAATATATGTATCATATGCCCAGACAATAATATACATACTCCATTCCTGTGTTTTAAATTTTTTTTATCGTAATAGGCATACATGGCAAGCGCACCAAACAGTTTTCTTGAACTGGATTTTAAATTTTTAAAAGCCTTCTGTAAATAATAAAATGTTTGGTTGTCAGATTGCAAGCCATGACACGACAGTGTGTCAGCTGTGAAGGAATGCAGGTTCTGCGCTGTGCACAGAGGGGCAGGAGGGGCCGCCTGACCCGTGCTTATCGCGCCGCCGCGCCGCCGGTCAAACCTTGATGCGAGCGGTGCACTCCTCTCGTCCGCACATCACTAACATTCCAGCGATGTTATCGTCCTCTTCAATTTATGGGCCGGACTTGGGAGTACGCAAAGAAAACAACGAGGAGAGAGGCTCGCGGCAGTGTTGTCTGGTGTTCCGTACCTGCCCGGGGGACAAGACCTGCTTCACAGTTTACCTGCCACTTCAACATGCTGCTCACCAAACAAATTACATTATTTTATGTGTGTACGAAATACTCTTCAACTTGTAGTGCTACATCCTCGCATAAAAATCTTTTTACACAATCAGCTGTAGAAATTACAATTTTAGTGTTCTCGGGACTTGAAAGTATCACAAACTCACTCGCTTACCAAAATCAAAGAGATAATCTACATTGTAGTAATATACTCTGAGTTACTTCAAGGAATCTTGAAAACACGCTATGAAGTCTAATCGCAATACTTAAAAAATGTTTAAAATAAGCAAATATTTTAATTTTATTTTAATTTGCTCCCGCGCCGTGACACTGTGATTTTTTTTTGTATAATAAGTTCTGCTAGCCACAGTCTTAAAATGAATTAAGAAACGGCCTTTCAGTCAATTTTCTGGAAATTATTTATTTTATTTTATATTAAAGTCAAATCGGTAGTTATTTTATTCATATAAAAGCGCTTGTCATTTGAAAATGAAGATTCAAACACGTTCACCAGTGTTGGCCACGTGTCTTGGACAGTTGTATTGTTGTGTGGGGCACATAAATGTCGGTTGCATGCGCAGAAGACGATAATCTGTGCATGCGTATGCAATTTATTTTTTCATAAGTTTTATTTCAGAAGTTATCAGTTTATCGTGAACAGCCTGAAAGTGCATGTATGAATACTGCAGTATTAAGAACATAGCATATATGGTTTTAGGAATAATGACATCCCTCCTCGGCCCCGGGGAACAAGCGTGTCCAGTCACGTAACACTCCCTTGGCAGCACGTGGCCTGTGTCCCGCCGGTATCTGATGGCCGCAGCGGTCTACCGCTAACACTGGCCGCGAGCACAGCTGCTTAGACGAGCCACGTGCGTAGGAGTCGTCGCCTGTAAGCCAGGTCGAGCACGTACGACAGCGCAGACGTCTGTCGCCAGCTCGAGCGTTGCAGTACCCCGAGGAAACCCACCCACCTGCAACAACGTCCGCCACGTCTTACATCGCACTAACAGCACTTGCAGTGCGGGGAGGGTTCCAGGGTCGCCGTCATGCTCACTGGCCACACACGACAGTCCAGTCTGGTCAGAGAAACTAGTTGCTTATTGTAACACTTCTGCCGTCGATAAGATCACAGAGGACAGCCGCAGTTCGCGCTGGCAGCGGTTGTACATGACCGCTGCGGCCCGCCGCTGCGGACGTCGAGGCGGGTAGTGACCGTAGCAGTTGACCGCTGTGATGGGCATTGCGGTCATCGGCAGTAGCGGTCCACCGCTGCGGACATCAGCTGCAGCAAGCCGCTGTGTCGTTGTCCGTCACGGGCAACCGCAGCGGTTATATTTGGCCGCCAACAGGAACTTGCGGAGCCACGACACTTTATGAACTGTCTCCCCGCTTTAGCTTGAATTAAAGACACTTTACTCGACCCCCAGTCAGGGCTGGCCGTCTTGCCACATGCACAGTGTCCCGTGAGCACAGGAGCAGGTGTGTGTTTTGACTTTCCGTTGGGAACAGCATACTCTCCTAAACTGGAAGTCTTGTTTTCGCGAAATAAATATATAGCATGCGTTTTATTACACTGAAGAGCCAAACAAACTGATATAGGCGTGCGTATGCAAATAACAGAGGTATGGAACCAATCAGAGTAACGCGATGCGGTCGGCAGCTAGATCGGTTACCGCTGCTACAATGGCAGGTTATCAAGATTTCAGTGAGCTTGAACTTGGTGTTATAGTCGGCGCACGAGAGATTGGACATAGCATCTCCGAGGTAGCGATAACATTTGGATGTTCGCGTACGACCATTTCACGAGTGTACCGTGAATATCAGGAATTCGGTAAAACATCACATCTTCGACATCGCTGCGTCCGGAAAAAGATCGTGAAAGAACGGGACAAACGACGACTGACGAGAATCATTAAACGTGACAGACGTGCAACCCTTTCTCAAATTGGCGCAGATTGGATTTGTGGACTGCCCTGCAGGATTCATGGTGTGAATTGCCTCCTGCATACCTTCAGACATTAGTGGAGTCCATGCCACGTCGTCTTGCGGCACTTCTGCGTGCTCGGGGGGCCCTACACGATATTAAGCAGGAGTACCAGTTTTTTTGGCTCTTCAGTGTACAAACAATAAATGCTGATTTGGAGAAATACTGAACAAATATTGTATAAAATAAATAACACTTATCTAAAGCACTGCTAATATCTTGCATAAGTTTACCTATTTGTTTTCAATTATATACCACACACGCATTATTACTGCATATTGTTTTAGACCATATGTAATAACATTTTGATATAACGTTGTTTTCACGTGAAAAGTAACTTCTGCGAAGTTATTTTCCATGCAGTTCCTGTTTCTGGGAATGTTATACAACTTTGTACTACACGGACCTGCCATAATATTTTTCTTTCTCCTGCGATCAAGTTCTCTATTTTCCATTCTCTCTCTTTCTGGCTGTCTCTCTCTCTCTCTCTTTCTGCTTCTCTCTCTGTCTCCTTAGTGCCATTGGGCTGTCTAACACCACATGTACAATAGCAAGTAATTGCGAGAATGGTTCGTGGCAGTACATTAGTGGCCATCCTTTAATCGGTAATGAGCATGAATGTTTCCTCATATAGTAACATGGGAATAAGGAGTTTAAAAAATAACTAAGGAGTTTAAAAAATAACTAAGAAGTATAAAAAATAACTGAGGAGTTCAAAAAATAACGCATAAAAAACATGGTAATGGATATTACAATGAGAATTGTCTCTGCACTTGTACAGTCCTAACACAACGATANATATTTTTCTTTCTCCTGCGATCAAGTTCTCTATTTTCCATTCTCTCTCTTTCTGGCTGTCTCTCTCTCTCTCTCTCTTTCTGCTTCTCTCTCTGTCTCCTTAGTGCCATTGGGCTGTCTAACACCACATGTACAATAGCAAGTAATTGCGAGAATGGTTCGTGGCAGTACATTAGTGGCCATCCTTTAATCGGTAATGAGCATGAATGTTTCCTCATATAGTAACACGGGAATAAGGAGTTTAAAAAATAACTAAGGAGTTTAAAAAATAACTAAGAAGTATAAAAAATAACTGAGGAGTTCAAAAAAGAACGCATAAAAAACATGGTAATGGATATTACAATGAGAATTGTCTCTGCACTTGTACAGTCCTAACACAACGATAGTACGTAAAACGTCCCGCCAGTAATTATTTTAGCTTCTAACGTTTCTTCAGGCTAGAAATACCAGAATGTGGGCCACTGGGCCTAAGTATCGCGCTGTACCACTGGACCTGGTAACTCCAGCAAACGTCTGTCAATAATGGAATACCGTGCGACAAAGTCTGGGGCGCAACTGACTATTCACTGAAGCAGCAGCTAATCAACATGAAGTCGAGGCTTTGATATGCAGAGAACATTCGTGTCGATCCTGCAAATTGTTAAACTCGAAATTCTCTTGTGTCAACCTTTTCATAAATCACTGCAAGATTACCGATAGTATGTCCCAGCGCCATGTTAGACTTGACATTTACATGTAAACTCGAGTAATTGTATTGACTTGTCCGCAAGGGGGGNTGTCTCTTCTTTCTTTGTCACACACATTCCGGTCAACTCTTTGTTGATTGTTCCTATTGACTCGCGGTTCTACAAAGCCAGTGGAACTAACGACAGGCACAGCACAAACACCTGAGTGTTTCAAGTTTATAACTGTCGCAGATAAATAGCGCGTGTTTCGCCTACTTCAGGCAGTGACAGGCGAGAGACGCTGTAGTCGGCGGTAAACGTGAATGTCCCTCCTCTGTAGTCTAGCGTGTTCTATGACCTGCACCTGTGCTGCGGGGCACGAGCGCTCGGCACAGCGGGCGAGTAGCGGTGTGTAGCCACCTGAACTCCGCGCGGAACTGATTAGCGCCTTATCAGTGGCTGGCGCGAGGCCTCCTCACCCGGTCATAAAGCACCGTCTACACTCGGTGCGCCGTAACTGGCTGCCTGCCGGTACCTCAAAACTAAGCCTTTCACTAAAATGTACTTCTGCCTTTAACTGCGTATATTTATAATAATGTCTTTATTGATTGCAGTTGGGCTGAGATAAAGGAACTCAGAAAGTGTTTACAAATCTGCTCAGTTACTTGCGAACCCACAACAGCGGCTTGCCTTGCAACACAACTCGCCGTTTTAGTTTTCTTTCCGTCTGCGGATGGGCACATCTGCAATACTGTCAAGTTATGTTACAAATTACATCTCCCCCCTCGTCGAGTGTGTATGCTCTGCTGTGAGGTTAAGTCGACATATACCATAGAAAATGGATAGGTAAGTACATAAGTGGTTGCAGAATGAATAGAAGGTTAACGTTTAACAAACACCAATAGTTATCCAAAAAAAGTCGCATTAATTTAAAATTAAGTGAGAACTTGCATCCAGGAGGAAGTGACATCGACCCACTTCACTGTCTGATGGGGGAGTGGCTTTTCCCAATCAGTTTCTCATCCCAATTGCAGGAAAGTTCGTTAATTACCGAAGTCAGTAATCCCTCATTCACAATCTGACTTAGAACTCTGAGAGCAGTGTCGCCAACTTAAAGGATAAATCCGTCGTCGTTCCGATATTTTTTTTTACAAAAAACTTGAAGCAATAGGCTTTTTATTTAAACAAATTACAACCCAAGGGAATTTTCAAGATGACCATATTTGCTTTTTATTCTACAGGGTAAGCTACATTCAATGGATCTTTCAAAATATGTGTCAGATAATTGTGTATTTCGTGTATTGAGTAATCTGTAAAATCTACTACTCTAAACTTAACTTGAACTTTTCCAAAAAATGTATACAGATTTCTTCATTTTTACAAAAACTAGTATCTGAAGTTTATATTTTCCTTAAAAGTGGCATTCCTAATTTGTTATTATCTGAAAATATAGTATCATTGCAGTCAATTAAAGAAAAACAGGAAGACAAGAATTTTTAAGGCATTGTACATCTCTTAATTAAATGCCATGTTTTGTCAACAATTTTAACACACGCACACACTTTACAGCTACTCTGACCTGAATAATAACCTCCAGTGCCACTTCGGGCCGTGGTTGTGTAGTGGTCAGTCCACTCGCCTCCCACCTAGGGTTGTTGAAGCTCCATTCTAGTGTAAAGTAGCGCAGGCAATAACAAAGTTTGAGCAGTGTGCAATAGCAGTTTCCAGAGGCTCGCACCACCAATCTCGACCGAGTACACTTACACTTAAACTCTTGCAACAGGCCGCCCGCAGCCCGGAGGAGCAAGTCTTTATTAATACTGCGTAGCTTACGAAGTCTCCTACACCCGTCTATTCGAGTTCGTTCTCTAGCACAGAGAAGTCATTCGACAATATGTGTTTGCAAAGATATGAAATCGAAAGTAAGCTTTCGATCACAACATAAACGACTGCGCACGAAGAATTGCTATAGATTTGCTCTGGTGTCGCTGTGGGACTTCCACGTCGTCACTCAGTGGAGGTGTATGCGTGTGTGTACGTGTGCGTGTGTGAGTGTGCATGTGCGAGTGTGCATGTGCGTGTGTGCATGTGCGTGCGTGCGTGTGCCTGTGGAGCGTGTGCGTGCGTGTGCGTGTGTGGTGAGTTCTGGGTGTACGAGTCAGGCAAACAAGTGGTCAACGCGAACTACAGTATAAAATGAAATGTTCACTTCTGCAAATGTAGGTATAGACTTTTCACTCAGCCTGTTCGGAGTGATCAAACATTTGATGACGAGGGGCAGGTTTAATGAGGCGAATTTGTCTGAAGACAAGGTATATATGACACACAACGTACAGCTGTATGATAGTTGACGAGATACATCCTGGCGGACCGCGAGTCAGCAAGTAGCCTGTGTGCCAACAACTGGGCAATATCGCGCTACTTGGTATGAGGTGCAACTGCCTACTCACTGTAGCAGCTGACAATGAACAAGCAGATGAAGCGCTGAGTACTGGGTGAAACAGCTGCTTATCGCGCGATCCACACCACAGACATGAAGTCCCTCGCTAGCAACTTGTCGGGACACAACTACACACCAATCACGGTTACTTGCGACTTTTCTGAAGCGCCGCTGAAGTTCTGCTTCTAGGATGTTCCTCCGCCTCAACTAAACAAAGCTTAGAAAATTACCTCATAGGGACAGCGCACCGCATACGCGCGTACTCAGTGTAGTCATGTTTTAAATAAGGACTATTTCTTGGTAGGCATTCCCTACACATATGTTTTCTCCCTAGTTTATTCTTATTAGTTAAAAATGTAATATTGTAATTTATAGACAAAATGTAAGTAAAAGTTACATTTTTACCAAAGATTAAGTACTTTTATGTTAACACAAGTATAAAACGCTCGTGATACAAGACATATTTAGGAAACAATCGAACATGTCAGACATGGTGTGTTTTTTCGAAGGGTCAATGTGAAAAGTGTGAAGAAACCGCGAATGGATTACAGCGAAACACGCTCCTGGAAACTCAGCCTTGCCAACAAGGCAGCTCGCAGTAGCCAATAAGATACACGTACGTTTGGAGAGCCTTGCGCAGGCAATCAGAGAATGGGTACGCCTACATCAAATGGCCGAGACACTTCGCCTGTGTGTAGTTGTCTGCTTAGCGCGAGGGGCGGGACTTGGCACTCGGCACACACCCCCTACCTGCTAGCACACTGGCGGTAGAGACGCCTGTTTAGACGCTCCTCCAGTCAAGTGCCAGCTCGACCAGCCACCCACGTACTCTAGCTCCGTCACCACACTGCAGTGTTTGAATGTCTCCTGCGCACATCCTTGCTGCCTACATGCACTCCTCTGCTCAGCTATGTGACCCCACACCTCTATAACCAGGAGATGTCTTCGTCTTTCATCCTTTATCTACATAGCCTCCCTCTTATTACCATATTATTACGACCTGTACGTCGCTAATATGTTGCACGTGAAGCATATTTACGACTGTACTGTTCACGGCGTAGTACCAGTACGTAAGATTTCAGTATCTTCCTAGTTGGTGACCTAATCTGTACTCTCTAAGCCACTTTTTAATAATGTGGGTCTAACACCAAGCACACAGCAAGTTGTTTTTTCTTTGTAAAAAGCACGCTCGACCCAACTACAGTGCACACCGAAATAGCACATGCCTGCGATAGTTCAGCTCAAAAATTAACACGTGGCAAAATATTGTGATTCAATGACTTACGCGTTTATTTTTCAACAGATGCGTATTTTGCATTTGCTTCCGCGCGTAACTTGAATATTAGCGTACCCAGTTTGCATCAAAACTCGGCGACAGGAAGTAAGTAACACACAGAAGCAAGTATTTAGATAAAAATTGTCGTGATCACTGATTCAAAACTCATTGTGTTGTGAGCACTTATATGTTGGAACTGCGCAGCTGCCATATTGTCTCTACGACACGCTTCGAGAGAACATGGGGAAATCTATGAAAATCTTTTGCGCCAGAAAGTTTCTCATATCACTACCTGTCACTGGTGATGCATTTTTGACACGGCTTAACTGTGCAGCGTCTGCACACAAGTCATATACATTCAGTATGACAGGACCATGCAGCATCTTCACACGTCTTCAGTACAGAAGAAGATGGTTCGCACTCAGGTGCCTCCTAATATCGACATTAACGCACTCAGGTGCCTCCTAATGTCGACATTAAAACACGAGACATGCGCGTGCGCAGTGCATTGGACATTGATGTTGGCGTACCCATTTTCTGATTGGCTGTGTGAGCCTCTGGCATTGTACCGACTGGTAACAGCAAGCTGCGAAGCGTCCCCTATTGGCTGGGCTTCCGGCTGCCAAGTAAATCACCAGTCGCTGCTAGAAAACGGCGTTCCGCCATGTTGGTGGCCAGTGAAGGCATGGCGCTAGCGTATGCGGCTGAAGTTCGCGGTATGAGCTGCTTTCCCACTTTTTATTTTCTGAAGTATTCTGTGCTTCTTCGCAAACTCATCCTGCGAGTTGGAGAATGTTAAATTAGGGAACGTCGATGATTTAGAGACTAACTGGTCTTATTCTTATCTGGCAGGAGTGGAGTTGCGCATTTGCAAGAGATGCGAGAAGTTACGAAAGACAAGAGATAAGGCTAAGAGCTAGCAACCCCCCTCCCCCAACCCGCTCTTAGGGCACAAGTGTTGCGCAGTATGCACTAAGTGTGCTGTCATGCGCGTGTCTCTTTATCTGGACACTTGTCAAGCTTCGCGCGGGCCGCCGGAATGTCAACATTGTAATGCGATCTAGCGCAGATAACCAATACTGTTTACTCTATAATCAAGTGTATCAGAAGTCAGTTTGTTATCAGCCAGCAAAGTTCACGCACGCTCTCTGGTCAAACAAGTGCTCGGACGTTTCGTAACTGATGAGCAGTCGCCAGGGTGCGGCGTCATCTAATCACTGAGCAAATTATGATGTAACCGCGTAATGATTCAGCAGGGGTGTATCATTTTTGACGTTTGCAGTTTGCCGCCAATGTAACGGGAAGTTCGTCCAATATGACTCGGCAGTCGCATAATGCTGCCTTGACTGGTCCAGAGACGTTTATCACTGCTACAGAAAGGCAGTGGTCACATCAACGGTTCCAAAATGTCTTCTCAGCCGAAGGAATGAATGATAGCAATTTCTTTATTAGCTACTGATACAATAAACATAAAATAATTACGTATCCGCTCTGTTTAAACAATATCATGGGCTTCATGGTAATTTCTTGGATGAAATTAACTAAGTAGATAGTGAATTTTAGGGTGGAAAAGGGTTGCATCTAACTCACACTACGCCATCTTGTACATCAAACACACTGATGTACAAGATGTTTATAAGTCCATTCACGGTTGCTGTGAACTTTTCTGAAGGCCTGCTGAAGTTCGACTTTGTGTATATTCCACCGCCTCTTGCAAACTGAGCTGAACCGGGTCTAGACAATTACACCAGAGGGATAGCGCACCACATTCTTGCGCACTCAGTGTAATAATATTTTACATTAGCACTATTTCCTACTAGGAATTACCAGTATAGCTATTTTCTCCCCGTTTTATCTATATTACTTATAAATGTAAAATAATATTATGTATAAATAAAATATAAGAAAAGTAAAATAAAAAAAACAAAGTATGTTTATGATAACGCAGGTATAAAACGCTTGCTATAAGGCTTTGTCAGGCGTACCACAGTCCCGCGAACACACTTCTCTGCTGTGGCTCGTGCACACGCTCTTTGGTCTGTGTTAACCAGGCTTTGTCAGGCGTACCACAGTCCCGCGAACACACTTCTCTGCTGTGGCTCGTGTACACGCTCTTTGGTCTGTGTTAACCAGGCTTTGTCAGGCGTACCACAGTCCCGCGAACACACTTCTCTGCTGTGGCTCGTGCACACGCTCTTTGGTCTGTGTTAACCAGGCTTTGTCAGGCGTACCACAGTCCCGCGAACACACGTCCCTGCTGTGGCTCGTGCACACGCTCTTTGGTCTGTGTTAACCAGGCTTTGTCAGGCGTACCACAGTACCGCGAACACACGTCCCTGCTGTGGCTCGTGCACACGCTCTTTGGTCTGTGTTAACCAGGCTTTGTCAGGCGTACCACAGTACCGCGAACACACGTCCCTGCTGTGGCTCGTGCACACGCTCCTTCAGTTTCCTTGCGTTGCCGATCGTTATGGAATATACTCAGTTCTCTGAGCGGTGTCGGCGTTCGGGTGCCAAATGGCGATGCGAGGACTTCGTTCTGCACCTTTCTATATTTCCTTCACAGTTGGACGAGCAGCAGGAAACACTCTCACATTCGCTACTGCACGTACATTTATAACTAGAGATGCTAAAACTATGCCTCCGCGAAAAAGTGCGTATTTATCACAACATCGTGATGTTAGTGGGAACCCCACATTGAAATGAAGTAGAACAATTTAATATTTATAATGTAAATATAAATTAACGTGTAATAGATAACCTCACATTAATTTCATATTTTTATTGTGAATAAAAAATAGTATGTACTAGTCAAGTTATAATTACAGAATATGTGTCGCCTGTAAAAGGTGTAGTTACTACTTTAATTTTACGTTATAAAGTTGGTAGTGTATTCGAGACATGTTTATATTGAAATAACGCCTCGGCCCAGTGCATAGGACTGTAGCCTCTCTATCATTAGTTGCTCTTTAACTGGAGATGTACAAGAATAGTTTACATAATACTTTTTAAAAATTCCTTAGTTATCAAAACCTAAACTAAAATAATTAATTAAAAGGCGAGGGGCAGTGCCCCTCCCCCTTCCCCACTGAGACTAAGAGAATACATATTTTTATTTGGCTGGACCAACCATAATTAGGTTACTCCAGTACTGAGCAGCGACTGTGATTCGCCGACGACACCAAAGACTCTTAACAATTAAATATCACCCACTCACTAAAGCGTGTTTGGGGTTAAAAATTTTAAAATACAGCAATTAACGGAATGTTATGGAAAAAAAAAATGTCCGTATATATAACATTTTAACGCTTTCAACCCTCGGTGAAAATACGCAGAGATATGATCGCTTGTAACAAGTTAAATGCGAAATATCTATATGTGTATGTGAAGAGTTGAGATGTTATTGGCCGTTGCACATTGCTGGCGCCATTTCTTTTGTTCACTCGCCCCACAGAGAGCTACTTAGGTTTACCGGTGAGTGGTTTCTAATGTTCAAGGTTGTGGACATATTCCGTCCACCTACACAAAATAGAGAATCTAATAAATAGTGCCCATCAAGTTATTAGGCTCGTTCACACATTTTATGATCGAGCGGTGGTTTTCATCCCTGTGACATTTTTTGAGGGACACATTCTTCATCTTATGTTCTTGGCTTATCAGAATAAACTAATAATAAGAAGAAAAATTAATAATATAGATTTCTTGAATATTTTAAATGGTAGGGGGTATAAATAAATGATTCGACGTATGGCACACGGGCACCGTGTTGAAAGTGACAATCGCCGTGGATATGCGGCAATGACACGGTCAAGCGACGAAGAAGCCGCGCCACGTACTGCCTGCGCGCCTAGTGATAGGCAGTGACGACATCGGCACGGCCCGGCCGAGCTGCGCACGAATGAACGGCCAGGTTATGTATCTGCTGTCCAGAAAACGTTCATTGTGAATGGTATCACGAGAAACACTATAATTTCGCGTTATAGTTCTGAGACAAACTAACCGTCATATAGGTATGTGTTAGCTCGACTCCTGTCATTGGGCATCGGCTCACCCGACACGCCCTGCTTGACTCTGCACCAATAGTAAGCTGTAGCACTCCGTTTGGCTGAATCGACCCGGAGACTGTGGCAGCGACTAGTGAGGTAATGAGAGCTGCTTGAGTGAGTGTATGACTATCAAGTCAAAGTGGTAGGGTCTCTGGGTATCACACACAGCACACAACTTATTCATGCACTAGAAATTTGATTTTATAATATTTCATATTTAGTTAATGACGAAAGTTCTGCTCTTTGTTCAGTTTTTAAACTTATCATAAACAGAAATGTTTCGATATTGGAGATTAAACAAATCAACTTAAACTCATTAAAGCTGCACAAAGACGAAGAAATAAATACAGTTTAAATTAGTACAAAGTATATGAAAACTTTATAAATATAACACCATTGGCATAGCTGAAAATAACATACTAATAGTACAGAACAAATAAAATATTTGTAAAGATGATTTAACCCAGGTAATAATGAGTGGTTTTGCAAGCGAATATCATTACTGGTCTACTTGCAGGAAGCAATTAATTAATTTTGATTAAAAATTATATGAAAACTTGATAAATTTGTGACAGGCTGCAAATTGTGAGCTTAATTTTGCCATACCTATAGGTATAGTGCAGGTCGCTAACAACTGCTTGGTATCACTTGGGTGGTTCGTTAGTATAGGTATGAGGCCCATAGCAATGCTAATTTCATATACGGCGGAAGGTCATAAAATGGGAAATGTAGATCCTGGGCTAGGCTTCCAAAAGCGCTCAGTTAACATCGTGTACACTCGAGCAACTCTTGTCTTCAACGAGAAGTGAATGGACTCAGTAGCTACGTCCGGGAACACTGGCGTGCAGTCCTCCGAGTGTACAATTTCGCAGGGGACTAAAGACAGGCGTGTCCGAGCGGTCGGCTACGTCCTGGCTGTTGAAGCCCGGGAGGACTTGTAGCTGCTTCGTGTCCTGCGTCCTTCATGTGGCAAGACTGGAGGCAAGCGCGTGCTTTCACGTCACCAGGAGGAAGGCGCGGCTACTACCCGGCCGGAAAATATGTACCTTCGCCGGAGTTGCCCGCTACAACTAGCTAACGCAACTAGTCAGTACTGATCCGGGAGTACTGATTGACAGTCCTGTGGACATTTTATAAATCAAATCATACGATATCAGAATATTGTTTGGATTTTATTTAATTAATTTAATATTGTTACTCAAAATTATGATGAGTCAGTGCCCCTTCCATGCCAAGAATCGTCGAAAGTCTGGATCCCCTTCCTGCGACCGCGTATTATCTCGCAGCTGAATAGACTGTAAATATGTATGCATTGTTCTACTTGTGCAATCCGCTGAGACTTCGTCTAACGTTGTATAAAGGGCACTCGAGTAAGTGATTACAGTTCAGCGGCATAATCACAAATTTCCTGAAAAGTAGTCGCAAGGATAATGTTCACGTATAATGGGTTCTAAGGTACGTACAGGGCCAAGCCCGGGGCAAACTAACGACGCCAATTTTGCACGTCACTCTCCGATATATCAATGGGAACGTCACTCACTTCAGTATTGTCTCTCATCGCCGCTGAGTTAACGTTCTGTGCTTGCAGTAGCGTATATTTGGTTTATTTTTAATTAAAAACGTTCGTATTCGCCGTTCGAAAAGAAAACATCTGCCCATCACTGCATATATTTCAACGTGAATGACCCCAGTCATACGCACGTTTTTGTATTGACGTGTGAACACACACACTCACACGCATTCATAGGCGTGCAGCAGCAGCCCCATTGCACCACGTCATTAGGCAAATAGAACATAAACTTGCCAATTTCCTATTTACACTAGACAGTCTGCAATTTTATAATGACCACTGGATTAAACATATGTTTGGTATAGCATAGGCTATAAATAATGTATTACAGGACAAGAGCACAAGTAATCATAGTCTAATACTTGTCAAAAGGCACACGCACAAAGGACAAGACATTTCTCACGCACTTACTTACACGGTCACGTCGTCCCACTGGCTTGGTCAGGCGGCGAGTTGTAGTGCAGTCCCATGCAACCGCGTCTGTATGTGTCGTTTGTCTGTGTGTGCCTGTTGACAAGTACTAGACCATGAGTACTTGTGCTTCTGTCCTTTTATATACCGGCTTAATCACCTATTACTTGCAAAGCAAATATTTCTGAAATTAAAGGTGCTATTGAAACGCTGGTTTCACACAACTGAAGTATAGACAATGGTTCATAATTACAACATAAACAGATTTTTATAATTATTAGAATGTGTATTTATTAAACAAAGTTATATTTTTTTAATGTAAAAATTCCTACTCACATCAAGAAAATAAAACTAGAGGAGATTAGAATGTCAGTGGTGTTTTCTGCAGGATTATAATGCGAATAGTTTACATGCCATCATTATACGACAATGTGAAACACCTACAGTTGTCTGGTCCATGTAACTGTACCATGTATCAGCACTCTTAAGAAATGCAAAAGGGAATAAAGAAATTCTGTGAATTCTGAAGAAGAAATAGAGAACTATTCTTGACAGGTTGTGTTCAAATTGAAGACCATCAGATACAATGCAAGCTTCCAGTCTGTCATGTAAAGATTGCTGCATATGTTGTAGCATTTCAGCAGAAATCTCAGAACAGGCAGCTGTAATACGTTGCTTCATATCTTCTGGTATAGTCGGTATGTCCTTGTAGACAGTGCCTGTTAGCATTCCTCACAGACCAAAATCTAAAAGGGGCCAGGTCTGGTGAACGGGCAGGCCAATGTACAGGTCACCCTAGTCCAATCAAACAATTTTGAAAGAATCTGTGAAGACAAGCTGTACTACGCGCTGGAAACCACAGGATCCTCCTAGTCTGCAGTAGAAGGTCCTCTAACATCTGTGGAAGTTCGCCTTCTAGGAGGTTGACATACTTTTGGGAATCCAGTGTTTCTTCTATGAAAAAAGGGCCTACAAGATGACGGTTCACACATTTACACTCCATGGACGCTGACGTTCTACTTGACGAAGCCAATGGGAATTGTTTACTGATTAATAGTGCATGTTTCTGAGGTTGACATGGCCATGATTTGTAAATGTTGTTGCTTCATCACTAAACGAGATACATGACAAATCTGGTGTATTATGTCTTAATGTCCATGTACAAAAGTTAACACGATTCTCAATATAATTTCCATGTAGTGCTTGATGGATATACACATGACATGGATGGAACTTATGAAGGTGCAGAATGCGTGGTACACTTTCCTGACACATGCCACTCCCTCTTGCGATTGCACGGGAGATAACTTGAGATTTATAGCCACAGCAGCTAGAACATTAATTTAACCCTCTTCTTCGGTCACACGTTTGTTTCTGTTACGTTTTCGCGGTCTTGCACTTCCAGTTTCCCGTAATTGGTTAAAGAGGTTTGCAAATAATTGTCGAGGTGGTTGACGTCTATTGGGATATCGTTCAGCGTACTCATTACAAGAACGAACAATATTGTTCCTACATTCATCATGCACCATGAGCATGTCGGCTTCTTCAGCATTAATAAATACCATATTCCAGCAGGTCCTACGTCTAGGTAATATGGCCTATCACAAAGTATTGACAAGAAGGTGCCAATTAAATCAGGGTAAAGGAAACAGCATCTACACGCTCATACAGGCGACGTAGCGTAGTAACTAAGCATTAAAATGGAGCAGACAATTGTCGGTATTTAAAATTGTCACATTACGAGAGCTCATAAACTACCTGCAAAAAACCCCACTCACATTCTAATTTCTAATTTTATTTTCTTAATGTGAATAGGCATTGTTCCATTTGAAAAATGTAATTTTTTTCATGAAATGCACATTCTAAAAAGTATTAAAACCTGTGTCTGTGCTGCAATTATGATCCATCGTCTAAAATTAATTTCTGTGAAACCAACACATCAATAGCACCTTTCATATCCGAAATAGTTGCTGTGCAAATGTAAGGTGATTCATTCTGTATTTTTGGTAGTGTAGCGGCCTACTTATCATCGTTACTTAATAGCATAGACTATTTGTAATACGTTTAAATATAGTGTTACTTTGTATTGATAGCCTCGTGAATGCGGATCAATATTTTCCTGTTTCCACCCCCCACTACCTAACTCTGCACACGCCTACGCATACCTGTAAGGTGTGACAGCTACTAACAAGTCTAGACAACGTGACTTCACGCTCTGGTTGACACTCCAGCCAAGTATACACAACTGTGCGTAAAGAAGAGGAATGTCACTTCCCTCCCGATACTGTACACGGCGAGATGGTCCCTGCGTGTCACTGGTTCGGTAACAATGCATCATGTCCTAGGTCTTTAGTGGTTCAATTAAGTGTAGTCGAACACAAAACCCACAGCTCATTGCCGTGATTATGAAACAAATACCGCGTCGACTGAAGCATCAAAGGTTTGCAACCCTTGAAACCGTAATTTAATGTTGGTCTAGAAGAGTTGAGAATCGCAATGACGCAGTGAAACTGGCGATAAGCCTCGACCCGCAAACAGCGCAGGAGCAGTGACTTGGAAACTAAAGTCCTCCAGTGACTGTGCAGATGTTATTCATCACTGCCGCACCAGTGAGGACATAGTCAGTTGCATCACAGACTAGCGCGCAATTCCGTTCTTGTTTCCACACAGGCTTGTTACCGACTCTTGGGTCTGCAGGGTGTCCCTTACCAATTGTGTCCCAACTGCAAAATAAATGTCACGTATACTCTTTCCTCAAGTATAATTTGTCAACAAGTGGGTTTGTGAAAATTCCCGGTCACTTATCGCTATTTACGTTACATTTATAACAGTGTTGACAGCTAATTTCAAGTATCAATTTATGGTAACAGAAACTTAGAAACTAGTATGTTGAACGGAAGTGGAAAACATGGTGGTCGCTGTAGCGTAAGCACATTAGTTCACCGAGCTCGATGCTTTGTAAACATGTCTTGTGCGCGATTGGCTACACTGCTTCTGGCAGTTTCGTTTCCAGGCGCTGATTGGCAGACAACGCCGCGTCACGTTGTTCAAGTGTCGAGACCACTTAGCTACAGTGTTATCCACTTCTGCCTCCTACAGTTGTGTATTCTGTGCTAGCAGTCAACACAGAGCACGGCAATAAATAAAAAGAATGAATAAGTAAGTCATTTTCAATACTGCGGTCTATGACAACGCGTAGTAACAGACTAGTTCACAATACAGAGGTGAAACACCAGCCCCTATCTCCCATTCCAGCAGCACACGCCACTCTCCAGCATGACGCCGGAACTGCGACCGCCAATCAGCGACTGGTAATGTTCTCGCTAGCCGGGAGGCCAGACAACAGGAGTCTTTCTGTGCATGCAGTAGGCAATCGGACACAGAGCCTCGCGCAGCCAATCAGAGAATGTGTACGCCAAAACCAAAGAAACTGCCACGTCATTTCGCCTGTACGCACGTGCTTATCTATCTAGTGGCGTACCTCGGCCCGTGATAGTTAAAAATGAAAATCCTTTGTTAATTAAATTCGCATATATAAACGTACTTATTTAAAGTGATAAAAATGTTAATAGTAGAATATTATTATTCTAAAGTGACCTAATAATAGCTTCGTTGCTTGTAGGTTCCATTGGAAATGCTGCCTGTCGGTTATGAACGATGATCAGTACACAGAAGTGTAAGGTGAGGTGTGGATAAATGAGACAGCTCCATGTTGTAATATAGAGACTGACAGAAGTATTGTTCCTATAGTAGTGGTTACGTGTGACACACACACAGTCGACAGTTGAGAGTTAAGCATAGTTAGCGATGGTGGAAAATCGCGAAATAATTTTGAGTCAACATGTCTTATGTAACACTAACTAGTTTATTTGGTTTATGATTTGAAGATCAAGGTTTTGACTCTGCTAAAATGTTTGCAGACCAATCACGAACGTTCTGCCTTATAGTTTCAGAATTCTCATTGGTGCAGTGAAAACATGAAGCATCTTCATACATGCATGGGAGCCAAAAAGGAAAGAAAACTGTCTGATATGTGTACAGTATGTTGAATCCTAGCAAACAGTCAACTTACCCCGCTTTGACAATGATGTCCCTCGCGGGTAAAGTGAAATTGAGATAGGGCAGTGGTAGAATGCTAGGGCGGGAAGCTAGAGCACCGACCACGTGACCACATCAGGAGACTAGGAATACATGCTCCGGGAGCGGAGCGCGGTTTGCCATGTTGGGAAGCCGCCACGCTAGACCATGCACCGGCTTGATGGCCAATAAGTGTGTACTGACTCCTCAGTGATAGTCCTTTGATTCAGGGTGGTCTGTATACTGGATTTAGCACAGGAAGTTGATATGATATTGTACACTCTACACAGTACAAAACATCGTCCCTCACGTGATGGCAACCATCATTCGTAGTTGACACTGTATTCCGTAGTCTCATAAACACATTCTGTCAATAAAGTCAAACACAAATAAGTTTTTATTGGTTATAGCATAAAACAATGCGATGTACTGATATTTGTACAGTTCCGGACAAGAAATAGGTTTATTGCAACGCCTAAAGTAATACATTGATATGTGACGGAGAGAGATAAAACTAAAATAAATCACTGCGACGGTGCCAGGGTACTGAGTCTTCCACTTGAGGTGAAGGACGTTTGTGGTGTGTCGTGCAGGACTCGTGAGGGGAAGAGGGTTACTGGGCAGGACTTCCTGAGGTCAGCGGTCAGAGGTCAGGTGTTGCCCGCCGCACGTGCTTCACCTCTCAAGCTCACCTCCGCTGCCCTCACACTTCCTGTACGCAAAGCAGAAGTCACTGCTGAAATGGCTTCTCCTTTAATACAGCGCTTTATAAACCATAGTTAGGCATGACTCCCTTCCTAGTCAATGGTAAACACTGCCTGGAACTGCAGTAATGCTAACAGAGAACTACCGGAAGTAGTCCTGCATAGTAGATAGCCATGAGGTGGGAGCTACTTGAGGGTTGGCGCCAAGAATTACTATGATGCTTACCAGCATACCTTCAGTTTTAATGCTACATTAATAAGGTGGCAAGCGATGTCAATACTTATTAAAATTTCAATTTACTATATCGAATGTATACGTTAATACTGTATTGCAGACAATGTACTTGGTTTCAAGGACGATCTCACTTTATCCAGTGTAAATCAGGCTCCAAGGAAAGCCTCAAGTCGTTTATTTCCCCCTCTCCTTTGTCACAGGCCCTGAGCAAACTTCTTCTAAGTGTGGAATATGAAAATTTTGTGGTCATTGGTACTAGTTCCATTGCCAAGTCATTAACATTGTAAGAACAATCGTTGTTGAAACACATCTTCATAATTATAGCAAAATCACGGCGCCGCTTGGCGAGTGCATGGTTATGTTTGTTAGTGATTAGGTATACGACAATGTTAGTTTAACACGTAATGCGAATAAGTACTCAGTGGGTACAAATAGAGACTGAGCTATGCTTACAAATGTGTTCAAATAACCGTGAAAAACTACCAATAAGGGTAGTTTCTTATGTAGCGACTGCCATGGCATTAAAAAATATTCTACTGCGTAGTAAATAAATAATTTACTGTATTTTAATATATCTAAAGGTACTGTTCATAAACGAAAGAGAAAGCCAAGGAAATATTTATTTACTGTACTAACATTTTCCACGATTCTATTTTTGTTACATCAATAAATTTTCGCTTGAAGTTTAAAAAAATATATAGTGAAAAGGCAAAATTATAGCTATTTGCCAAACGAAATTTTTTTGCTGCAAATTTACAATTTTATAAATTACGTTTCGAATTAAATCAACTGCCGTCCTTTAGTATATTGGTAGTACTGCCAGCATAATAAAGCCAGAGAGAGGAAAACTGCAACACTGAAGGAGAGTAAGTTTTCAGTCTAAATGAATATGCAAACTGATAGCAATAAACTCAATGGTCAACTTGCAGACAGGTAAGATAGTCTATACGTATTATAAAACTCAACGTCTCTCTGTCTGTCTGTGTGTGTGTTAGTGCGCTTATCACTCTAGAACCACTTATCGGATTTTAGTGTGTTTTTTAATTCACAGCTATGTTCTCTGGCCAGGTATTAGTATATATTTTGTAACGTAAAGTAACATAAGGAATAAGCAGTGACGATAATAGTGAATCAAGTCGGAAAAACGTTTACCGCCAGCGCGCTCTCTTGCAATACGCTGTCTAAACTGTTAAAGATGGAACAATATCATGTAGTAAAGAATTGTGTAGAATAAAAATGCCTTAAAAAAACTCCGCGTTAGCATATGTCACATATCTATCTATAAGAGAGAAATACTAATAAGCGTTTTCACCATTTAATTTCTGAATAAATAAATAGGTAAAATTCAAGCTGTTGTTTCCCCATACAGCATACAATTCCCGCCTATACTTTAAGAGATAACAAAAGTATTGTGAAAAATTAATTTTTCGCGAGTCGGTTGACCGTACGCGGACGTGGAGAGCCATGGCGGCGGCGGGATAG
>NQII01000632.1:251517-360935 GCA_002778355.1 Clitarchus hookeri | reverse complement strand
GGGGGGACTTTATTAAAAAAAAACCTAAACAATCCTGTAGTCCACGCGTATATAAAAACCTTAAGAAAATAAAGAAAATCTTGAAGGAAAATTATAGAAAGCACCCAACCCGGTGTTTTGTTTGACGCAGAACACAGAACACGTGAGATAGAAGAACTTATATTTCAGAACATAAATAATAACTAAGAAATTATATGCATAAATTCATTGTGACGAAGTGAGATAAGAAACGACGTGAAACCACGAAGGTTAGATACAATAGTAAAATGTTAAAAAAGCAACAAACGTGGTAGAATGAAGAGGAACAAGTAAGATAGAATTAGGGAGAGGAAATGTGGGGCGTGCAGGTAAAACAGCCCAGCACTGTGCGTTGTCAAGCCGCAGATGTCCCAGTGTCTGGTGCTCCAGTGAATAGCCACGTGCGCCTAGATTAGGCAGCTCGTCCTTGTGTCCTGGCAGTGGTGCAGGACATCCGCCACTACACTTCTCCATGTACACAAGACGGAA
The DNA here is from genome assembly GCA_002778355.1 of Clitarchus hookeri. Classification (NCBI taxonomy): domain Eukaryota; kingdom Metazoa; phylum Arthropoda; class Insecta; order Phasmatodea; family Phasmatidae; genus Clitarchus; species Clitarchus hookeri. The sequence goes on along the minus strand of NQII01000632.1, from coordinate 360,428 downwards.
CTGAACCGTCAGCATGTTTCAAGTTTGTCCTTGACTCTTTCAGGCGCATACACTAATGTAATATTCGGTAAAGCAACAAAAACATATTATATTTGGAACTCTACTAGTGTCAGAACGTAGTGTGACATGTTAGAACCAATAAATCGGAAGCAGCTGTGCAAGAAACTTAGTGTCGGCAACGAATGATGTGATAAAGTTGAATATTCCGAACACACGCCTTTACTGTACTATGCCGTCACAGAAAAACAAGTCTCAGAGTAGTTGTAGTCATCAGCGGATATAAATAAAAAGTATAATAAATATTACAAGCAATTTTGTCACATTACTCTATTTTGCTATCTATATGACAGAATTGCTGGTTGGATTTATTATACGTTTTATTCATACATTTTAACTGCAACTACCCTCGGATCGTGTTTCTATCGTGTCTCAGACTTGTTTTTCTGTGACCACATAGTGTATCGATGGCGTATGTTCAAAATATTTCACTTAATCATTCATCAACATCACAAGAATCTTTCAAACAACTTAACGAATGATGTCTCACATTTGCAGGAATTACCTAATCGTACAGAGTTTTCCTGCTAGGTACAGTATGTACACAACAGCGACCACAACCGTTATCACGACTCGCGAGATTGTCCTGTCCCCATGTGTAATACACGGTGCGCACTTCAATAACTGGACACAAATATATTTCGCCACGGTAGTTATTGTCCATCATACAACATCTCCATCTAACGTGCTGATGAAGGCCAGCAAAACAATTTAATTACATCCTAACAGTTTCGTTCTAAAGGACAAAGACATGTCGACGCTAGCTGAGTCTCAGTTGCACTCAGGATTACTACTTAAGGAGTTAAATTAAATTTTTAAAATTAACCTATTTATTTTGGGAGAAGTTTCACCTTCGAAAACACTCGTGCACGTTCATCATTTTCGAAATTAGTACACTGTTTACTGGACTCGTCCTGCAAGACTGAGACAGCATAGAGAAGCATAGAACGTAGTGTTGGTCATCGCCTCGCACTGCACCAGAAGGCAGGAAATAAAATAAACATTTGGAGATCTGCGTGATTACACCAACAACGAAGTACAACCTTCAAGTCTCTGAACACAGTGGCACATTGTAGACGTTTTTGGAATAGCAGCATAAAAATGTCAATTTCAATAGTACAAATTTTAAAAATGCTTGCAGTTTTTAACTTTTAGAAATTATAAAATATACCCAGTAATGTGTTCACAGATCTTCAGGAATAGATAGCTGAAGAGTAAGTGGGAATGTTTAAAGATGCGTCAAATAATTTGGATACGTTCGTACATATTTTAAAATTTGTTAGAAATCTTCGGTGGCATGGCTTTCGTTGCAGACATTTGACGTGAAATAAATCACTGTGGTAATAATAAAGACTTTGGCGTAATAATGATCGGATAATTATACTTGGATGCCGCACAGACATAATAAACACACAGAGAAGAATGCGAACATTTTATGGGTTCTTAAAGTTGTGTAGCGTACAAAGTCGGCACAAAGTCGTACACACAGGCCTACAACGTCCACTGTTAACGTACGAACATAGTCGGCCGTCGTAAAACTTCCAGCCGGAGCTATAACACTGCCGACAATTACCGACCGAGGTGTTCATTTCCATACAATAGCTCATTGGCATTGACGACATGTGCTCTGCAGTAGGCAAATATGCGGCTCGCTGTGATGACGCCTTGCACCGCCGGAAGTTATGTCATTACTGTTAAAATGGTAATGCACTTCGTACGATACACTGCCAAGAAATCAATTTTGATGAGCTTTCAGGCTTGACGAACAACATGCTGCATAAATATATATATTTTTTTTTATGCATGTCAGGAGGTATGCCACAAATTTACCGCAATAAAGATTGTTTTAGAAATAGCTGGGGCGAGCACAACTTAAATCTATCGTATTTTTTTTTCAATCAAGTTTAAAGTATTCCGATATCTCTTGCTGTTTTAATGGGATCAGAATACTAATCGCAAACCAAAATGTACTATAATTCTACAAAGTAACTGACTTTAGATGAGAGATATTGTCCAAAGATAAGATTTTAAGCGCATTTGTATCCAAACTCTCTCTGCCGGAAGGGCAAGTCTCATCACTGCAAAGAAAAAGCACTTGATTGCGAATGATAAACAGACAAGCACGACGCCCTACTTTGGAAGGGTCGGACACGATTTCTGGTAACGAATCCCTTACGGCAGCTGCGGAGACAACACGCGTCNTTCTGGTAACGAATCCCTTACGGCAGCTGCGGAGACAACACGCGTCCTTCTCACAGAAAACACCCGCTTTACAATCTCACGTCATATTCAGAAGCCTCCAAAACTACCATGAATACTGGATAACCATTTCCCCTGACGGAAAGCGTATTCTTGACGGAATTATGTCTTCTGCTAGCATGAGACGATGTAGAANTGGATAACCATTTCCCCTGACGGAAAGCGTATTCTTGACGGAATTATGTCTTCTGCTAGCATGAGACGATGTAGAACGTCACTAGTGTAGCCTACTGGAATATCCCTTCTTCATAACATGAGCTGTCGTGTGTATGGAGCGATGCAGTATTAACTCTTTCAATCACAGATAAATATATAATTTTAGACGTCGCAACAAACAAATTTTTTATTTAGCGATGTACAAATATCAGTATAACGCTCTATCATGCACTGGGCCTAATACTATGTTGTATTTGTTTGCTGTCACCAGGAGCAACTGTACGGCACTGCAGAGGATTGTCTCAACAACGAATCTCGTTGGGGCCGCGGTGGTTTAGTGGTTAGATTGCTCGCCTCCAAGCAGGCGAACCGGGTTCCATTCCCGGCGTGGTCGCTCACGAATGTTTGCATATGGGAATCGTGCCGGACGATGCCACTGGTCAACGGGTTTTCTCGGGACCTCCCGTTTCCCCGCTATACGTGTACAATTGGAAATAGAACAGTCAGTCCGAAAAAATTTAAATATTATATTTGTGAAGAGTTTTTTTTTTATCTTAAGATCAACAAATTGAGAATGACGTGCCAAGCTGGTTGTGTTGGCTTCCGGGCTGATGTCGCATCTTGGTTTCTTCAGCCCGGAAGCCAAGACAGCCAGTTTCGGCTTCTTCCATATCGTTAGAACAGTAAACAAAAGTAATTTCTTTTTATATTAGTTCTATAATAATCATACATTTCTGAGGAGGGTTGAAATGCGATTGGTTACTGTGCGTTGTAGACTTGCTTTATTCACCAACCGCTTCACCGTACCACCTACTACATCACATGGACATTTTCCCTGAGAAGTGGCAAAGATTGCAAGGTTGCTGTCAGTAATACTACGACCACGTGTCAGGCCTCCACAAACCTTCAGCGTATGCATTAGGTTTTGTTGAACAACCATGTCTGTCCAATAACTGCTCTAGAACCTATCTGATCGTCTTATTGTAAAAAAGCCTGTTGTCCCAAATTTCTGGAAGTCATTCTCTGATAGAGTGGTGCGCAAATCCTCCATCTGCTGAGCATACAAATGGCCGTACTTGGCATACTGAAGGTGCTCAGAGGCATGAAATAATGGAAGCATAGACCGTACACGAGCTAAATGAAGCTCAAAGTCACCAGTTTTTTCAGCCCTTATATATAGCTGCATTACTGAAATGAGTTTATAGTACTGCATCCATAGCTTTTCTGTGTGGCAGATCTCTAGCCCTTTGCACACTCGTGCCAAATATTCTACAACTTACATAAGAATGTGTGATTTGTAAACCTGCTCAGAAGAAACAGTGTTGCTAATTACACTACCATGCAGGTTGCACAGGTATTACTTTTCGAGTTCGGTAATGTTTACCTTCTCAAGCAGTAACACTCCCAGCACCAGTCCAGTGAGCCCTGATCGCATATGCATGACCTGAAATCATGTGAGGTATTGATGCATTAGCATACACTTCCGCCAAACTTCTTCAAGGCCACTGCCACTCATTATGTGACCAACTGCCCCGAGAAAAGATTCGATAAGGTGGAAACAACCCAGTCGTACAATGACTCTATCGAGTCCACTGCCAGCACCTGAAGCAGCCGCTATGTATACTGCCTTAGCGGGCAGTGGCTGGTCGAATGTGACAAAACAACTGCTGCAGCCTGCCTTTGTCCAGCTGCAAACTTGATGGCAGTATATACTGTGCTAATGTTTCTAGGTTCAAGATTGATGAAAGGAATGGGCTTCACACTTCTTTCAACATTTTCTCTATTGGGCTGGGAAGCAGCCTGTATAAAACCATTTCAAGAAGGCCTAGGGAGTTATCCCAAGAACATCAAGAGTAAAAGCACTCTGAGCTAAATCTTGACATTCGGTGGATGTGTAAATATCCCTTGCCACAATATATTTCAACCCAGGAGTAGTTGGTTTCTTACACCAATCAATTTTGAAGTGATAAAGAGATCCGATGACTTCTGTTGATGGCAAGTCCTTTATCCTAGGAAGATTAAATGAAATTTGTCTACAACAAGGAGTACTGCACTTTGTAACGCCCATGCCATAAAATGTGGCATGCCCGTCAAGCGATTGTACATTAAAGTTACCATTTTCAAACACAAACTGGACATAACTGTCTGGATTCTGTTCTGGTTAGGAATTTTGCAGCAGTGGCACCTCATAGCGTTGAACTTCATTGTAGCTAGCAGAAAATCACAGATTATTTAGGAAGTCCACGAGCAATCTTGAAACATAATGAATTAAAATGTGTTACATAAAATATATAGATTAGATGGTTAACTGGTATGAATGAAGAGGCTGAAAGAAAGAGAGAGAGGGAACGACAGAGAGGAATAGATAGATAGGAAAAGAGAAAGGGAGAAATAGTCCTGCATGGTTTCGCAAAAGTCGATGCACATACGAATTTTAAAAAGCGCTTAGTTTGTATTTTGTTAAAAAAAATTACAGTATAATGAAATTAAGTTATTTTTGTATTGACTTTTCAAATCCGACAATTATGTTTAGCAAAAAATTTACACAATTTCCATTTTATGCGTAGGTGCTCTATTAGATGAAAACCAAAATTTTAAAATGGGATAATAAATACAGATATTCCATTTTTAATACCCTATGCCTTTAAAAGCAATATGGCTACCAGAAACATATATATATACACTTCAAAGGTTATTGCACGTAACCACTGAGCTCCTTCGGGTGGACCAGCAATCCCGAGTCGAACCGAAGTAGGGGTCCCCAGATCTTCCGAGGACTACCGAGCACTTCCGAGTCGAGCCGAAGCCTCCAAACCACAGCCACAGTCACACTCACATTTAAAATACATTGTCCCCGCTTCGGCATTTAAACACTAGTGTCATCAGCGTTTATAGAAGTGAATAACATCGGAGACGTTAGCACAACAGTATTAAATTTAATGTAGTATTTCGTGAGCCGTTTGTTTTCCTCTTCACCATTCTGCCTTCTTACATCTTTACACTTTAGTCCGTGTTCAGCATGTTAATGTATGCAGGTGAAATTAATTTCACGTTCACTCAGAACTGGATTTAGAACAAGTTAGGTACTCACTAAAATGTCACACTAAGCACGGCGCAGAACACAGACTGAGATAAATTCTGACAAGCCACGAGTAGTAACACCAGATTTCCACGAGAATCTACGTCAGCTGTACTTCAACCTTCTTGCACACCTGCTGCTTGCTTTCGGTTATTGATTTTTTGTGTTTGAGAATAGATTTGAGTACTTCTCTGGGACAGTTAAGAGTTATGTTACTCCGTTATCGAAAGTCAGGAATTTGAGAACATACACCTAAGACCTGCAACACCTGAACTCATGAAATCACAAGTGAGCGCCTAAGCTTAAGATCTTTAAATTACAAGAAGTCAAGAAATATCTTATGTAGGAAGGTTTACGAACCGTCGACAGCGAGAACATTAAAACTAATCTAGTTCATTTGGCCATCGAAAGCGGGTAATGAAGTAGCCATGTCCTGTGGTGAGTAAAGACACTGTCACTTCGCGATGCAACACGGCTGCGTTCTACACGCCTGTACATGCACTGCCTTTGGCAAAACTAAGCCTCCTGTTAGACCTGGACACGCGGAGTACAAACACCCGAGTACAATCTGTTTACTGCTGTATCAGGGAACTGCACTATGCGTTCGATTATCACAGCTCCAATGTCAACGAACTAACGTGGCGCCTTGCCTGGTGGAGATTTGGGAAAGCGACGTAAGGATGGGCGGAGGGTGGATCGAACCCCCGTCCTCTCGAGCGCCAATCTGTAGTGAGTTAGCACAGCGCGTCCTTACGAGGTCTGAGTGTGTCACGAGGCACTGCGTTAAGGCTGCTGGTCAACAACACAATTATTGTTTTATATTTATACGAAATACTGTTTAACTTGTAGATATTACTAACAACCACAATTCCCTCATATAAAAAATAATACACGCGTGGTTCTTGCACCATGACACGTCAAAAGCACTTCGTTAATGTTTCCGGGACGTACAGCTAAAATAAACATAAATATTTACAGGAAATTGAACAAAGCTTGCTGAAAGGTTATTTCTTAATTCATTTTAAGGTGCGTTCAGCAAAGTTTCCTTTAAAAATATCATAATCAGCTACAAATATAAATAATTTAAATATTGTCTATATTATAAGCAATTTTTAAAAGTTTGGAAAATATTTTATAGCGTGATTTAAAAACTTCCTTGAAGTAACTCATAGAATTTATTTTACAATGCTAATTATATAATTTCAGTAAAAGACTTGGTTATTGTTATTTGTACGCCTAAATAACTGAAATCTTGATGTTCACACGCCGTTATGCTAAAAATATGCTTCCTCTTTTTTATGCCACGAAATAGCACTTGTAAGTAATGTGTATAAAACGTATAAAGATATAATTTATTAACAGCAAACTCATGTTTCTGGAACCAACTCTTTGAATTAAAGCAATGAATGTTGTGTTAATGTAAACAAAACAGCCTCAAAGGAAAACTTGTCTTTGAACACTATTTTTGTACAAATATACAATAATTAATTTTTCGTGAGCAGCGCCTCTAAGTACTGCTACCTGGCCACGGCTTACTATGGAATATCGAGATGAAACAGCCGATTACACCACTAGCTCCAGAAAATCCGGTGCTGCACTTCACTACACCCTCATCAGCTCTCAAGACCTTTCCGTCTCTAATGACCTTGCTGTCGACGAGACGTCAAGCCCATCTACCTACCTACCTCAAGACCTCAAGACCTCGATGTTAAGAGCCGCCCAAATATTTTCTCTCTCACACACTCACACACACTCTCACTCGCACACACACTCACTCACTCGCACACACACTCACTCACTCGCACACACACTCACTCACTCACTCGCACACACACTCACTCACTCGCACACACACTCACTCTCACACACACTCTCTCTCACACACTCTCACTCACTTACACACACTCTCACTCACTCACACACACTCTCACTCACTCACACACACACTCTCACTCACTCACTCTCACTCTCATTCACTCAGAACGCCGTTCACCAATTAGCACCAGGGAGCCTATTCTAAGTTTTCTTTCCGACGAAAGAAAGTTGTTAACGAAACAATTCCTCGTNCAAGGTCTGTTCCCAGAGCCTCGCGCAGTCAATCACAGTAAGCACCCCGGCATTGCGTCTCTGTGTAGTTATGGAGTGAGAGGAGAGAGAGAGGAGAGAGAGAGAGGAGAGAGAGAGTGAGAGAGAGAGTGGGTGTGTGCGTGCGCACGCACGCGCACGCGCGGTGAGATGTGCGAGGCGAGTGGCTGCAGCGCGTGCTTCGTGGAACANAGGAGAGAGAGAGGAGAGAGAGAGAGAGAGAGGAGAGAGAGAGAGAGGAGAGAGAGAGTGAGAGAGAGTGGGTGTGTGCGTGCGCACGCACGCGCACGCGCGGTGAGATGAGCGAGGCGAGTGGCTGCAGCGCGTGCTTCGTGGAACAAGTGTGGACGCTGGCAGAATGCTCACGAGAGAGACGGCGCGCATTCCACACGAACTGTGACGTCACCCGCACGCGGCTCCTCATTGGCTGCGACGTCTGCCGCCGGGAATATGTAAGTAAGCTTTGTTCCTGTGCGACGCCCAGCCACCTCACACTCAGTGTCGAGCACATGCCGAGTCGCCGTCCTCACACACTACACTACACAACCACGCACAGGCGAGATGGTGACGCTGTTCATTTCATGTGGACCTACACACACTCTGATTGGCTGCCAGCAGCTCTGGGAACGACCCTTGTGCATGATTGGCTACTGCATTGTGATGGCTGGGCTGCCAGCTGGCTAAGAAACTACCATGGCTCTGATTGGCGAACTGCATTTGGCGTGATGCTGGTCAGTGCCGCCATTTTGCTGGCGTGTGCGGCTGTAGTTGGCACAATAAGCGACTGTTTCACCTCTGTAGACCCTAGTACTCTGTGCCATCGTTGTACACTAAGAAATATAAACACTGAAACGACTACGAAATACTAAGTGATCAGTTGTCGTAGTAACTACAACCCAATACGCACTAACATTAGAATGTTCTCTAAGTTTATTAACATTTATTAACACTTCTAACAGTTCAAGGAACAATCTGAATATGGCTGCAGTTGTTCTGTTGTAGATTCAGTACAATCTTCTCTAGTAGGAGCGAAGTGCTCTGCTGTAGCGTTTGCAGAAACAATCACACACAACAGAGTTATGTTGGTAATACTGTTAACGTTAACAATATTAAGTGAGACCGTCAGCTCGCGTGATTACTGTATATGCAGCGTGTTCCTGTAAGTATACGTTACAACTGGTGTGAGATGATTCCTTATGGAAAATGAGGTAGGAAAGTTATGTACGTCTTACGGCCCAAAGTGGTTATAAAGGGAGTTATGCACGTAGGAGCTATCTCTCTCCCTCCCCCTTCCCCCTTATCAAACACTGTGCATTGTATGTTTGTGCATGCCGTTATGCATGATTGTCAAACTTGTTTCGTGTAGGCCAAGATATCTAACATTCATATAAAATAATTTCGACTGAAATATTTATGTTAGATTATGTAAATACATATAAACTAGTTGTATTTTGAAAATAATCAGGTAATAAGTCTACAATAAACTATAAATACTTATTACAAATAGGAGAAGTGGCCAACCAGTGTTTGCCAGCCCAGAACACGATGCCTGTGCTGACCCACCCCCTCCACCCCCTGCCAGGACATACTCGCCACCTGTGTTTGGATTAGTGGGAAGAAGAGCTGGGGGGAGGAGCGGCCAGCAGGTCTCACAACAGCCAACGCCAGCATTGGTTTTATAATTTATACTTTAATAGTGCCTTTCTAAGTTTATCCAGGACTTTTATACATAAGATATTAAGTTTAACATTTCTGAATCATAACATTACTTTACTTCTTTGCATGTATCTTATCCCATGAATGAATTTCAGTCGTGTGGGCTCTTAATATTTCCTGTTAATCATCTCCTGTGTATTATTTTCCCTGCAGGTCTAGTGCACCCCTGGCTGTTAGGACCTCGGTGGTTCCTCCAATATTCCACTCTGGTCAGCACACGTGGCAGGAAGTCTGACAGCTCAGGGGTCAACAACAACTATCCATTTTGAGTGAGGGCTTCCGGTCGGCGCTTAGCAACGAGGTCTCTAACGCAGGCCAGGGTGAGGAGAAATGCCAAAGCAGTAGAAAAGGGAATACCCCGAGAAAACCCACCGGCTAATGGCAACGTCCGTCACGTTTCTCAATGCAAGTAATTGACCAAGGCTTGTGGTACGGAACCTTTACCCCAGCATTCGCCTGTAGGGATCTTGGGGAAACTATCCAAAATCAGGATGGCTGGACCGGGATTCGAACCGAGGTTCCCCCCTTCCCCACCCCCTGAATCCGAGTCCAAAGATTTTCCACTGCACCATCTCGCTCAGTGCAGAAATAAAATTTGAGTTTTTAACCGAATGTGAAGTAAAATATGGTTGTAATTAACTCGTTTTGCACTTCAGGTTTTGATTTCTTAAAATTGTATAGTAACGGTAAGTGAGGTATTTAAAGTTCCTCAGGCATAAAGAAGTACGTATAAACTGGATATTTTTCAGGCCCCTCCTTGTATGCACGCCGCACGGCACATACCAGAGAGTGGAGGCAATAAAGCGGGGCCTGTGAGAAGTAAGAGATGCTGAGAAGGAGGCTGTGTGCGCTCTCGTAATGAGACGAGGGTTCGTCAGTGGTCGTGGGAACAACTGGGCGGGGCGCTACCAGTTTACGGCCCGCTAATTGGTAGATGCAACTGCCGCAGTGTCCGCACACAACAAAGTCCTCTCTAAAGCTGACACTTCAGCATTTCGTACCTCTCCTGCTCGCGCAGTAGATGACTTCTTCAAGTGAAGATAAGAATTGGTTTTGTGGTCTGAAGAGACTCGCGATTTTCGCCTCTTCACGTGACGTAACACTGGTGTTTACAGTTCTATGCTAACACATGCCAGGCGCTGCCCTTTGTTCATTGGTTGTTGCCGTCTCGTTAAACACCGTATCGTTTCCTTCATTCGCTCGCTCCATTTCCACATGTTTGTTACTGGTTCGTAGTTATGTAAACAGCATCAGCGAATGAGTAGTCTCGTCGAACGAAAAAAAGTACAAGTGCCTTGTAGTTATATATAATGTCTGCTTAAATTGCCCTTTCAGACTCATTTTCATTTAAAGTTTCAGGTGTTGCAAACAAGACTTTGTTAAATGAATTATGTACTTCTACTGAGACAAAACTCAACTCATTTTGACAACCAATGAGCTTTTGGCTTTGTTTTCAGCGATAGCGTTATGAAACTGTCATAATGTATAGCAGTAGCACGGTTTACGAATCAGTTACACAGAGGAAGGACGATTGGGCATTGACCCTGGCAGTGCACAGTGCTAGCCGAATATAACCTCCCTATGCACAATTGTGTATACCAGATCTGAATGCTTCAGTAAAATTTTCTATGTCAAGTAACACTCTCAAAATTTCAAGTTCACAAGGTTTGGGCACTCACCAGGACTGAAATTGTATCCACTATAGAAACCTACTTTGGTTAAAACTGAAGTTCCTTAACCGTATTGCTACACAGTACACAAAAGTGTACTTCCTGCATGGGTAAGGATATGTGGTGTTACTGTTCACAGGAGACAATCTCCACCAAGTACGATTAAGTGTATCGTGTGTAGGTGATTGACGCGGTACCCAAGCTCGTAACTTCCTTACTGGTACTGCACACATTACCAACAAATCAAAAGGAGATCTTCAATTGCTCCTGAGAATAGGAGAATGTTTCACTGTTCGAAGTTTTTAGAGACTTGCGTGCAGTGACAGGGACGAGTGGGTTACTTACTGTATATCCATGATTACGCCGTGGAGGATATGTCCGGAGGATGAGAACCTGCATTCCCTTAACGGCTGTCTCAGAACTGCATTGTTAGTATGGTAGAGAACATCGACAACTTTTTAGACACTATGGCATAGCCGCTTCCCGGTCGCCATATTGGGGGAATACTTGCCAGGCGGCTGTATCTGACCTCCAAATGGAGTAACAACAGGCCGACGAGTCCCCCCATGGACAAGGATTGAAATACGCTCAATCAGCGCGAAGGTGCATTCGGCTAACATCTCAGTTGGTCAGTTCCAAGCTCCGAACTGATACTGTGATGTTGTGTCCGCTCTCTTTCCTCATACATGTGGGAGCCTCACACATGTGAGAACCTCATACATGTGGGAACCTCATACATGTGGGAGCCTCACACCCAGGCGAACCCGTGATCCGGCCGAGGCACTACCCAACCTCTACTGTCTCTCTAAGGCATTGCCAGAGCTGTGTCGCCGCTCACGGCGTTGACCCTTATCAGGGGAGAGTACCCTCCAGGCCTCCTTCAGCTTGCCAAGTTTCATCGACATCGACAGTGGGCAAGGGATCCTGTGCCCTGCTTACGGGCGAACCAAGTCCAAGTCAGGTTTTCGCAGTGATTCACATGTTCAAGTCTGACGATGACGAGGAAACAGGTACAGACCAGCTAACTTATTGAAGAGGACGAGTATTAAGACTGTGTCATATTGGACTCACAAACGTTGGTCCATGTATGTCACTGTAGCTCCATGATAGGCCCGGAGTACACAGATGTCATTTATCCGAACGTCAAATTTCTCAGAGGTGCACTGGGTACACACGCACTGTTTGTGTATGACAACACCTATCCTCATTAGTCTGCACTAATGGATCACCACCTGGCTTGTTTCTTGAAAATCGTAGGTTTTCCTTGGTTTTGCATGAAATTGGTGATTTCCATTATTTTTAGACTTTTGCGAAGCTTGTGCAGAACTCATTTTCCCTTACAAATTTGTAAGGTTTATACGTAGTTACAAAAGAAGCTGTGGTTGTTTCAGTTTGTTAGTCACCAGCCTCTCGCCTGGTCCCATCTGAAGCTCCGGCAGCGAGCAATTTCCTTAACTTGGGGTTCTCATGTGTCAGTGTATTGGACACTGCCGGGGTGTTGGCTGTTTCTCAGAGATGTCCCGTTTCCTCTCAGACTTCGTGTTGCTGCGTCTCCACACCCGTCTAGTCTCACTTCGGAAATATGTTCCGCTTTGATGACAATTTTTTTGATTTCGTGACTATGACTCTTCTAAATCATGAAAGCAAACAATTATCATCAAATCGTAAACAATTCCCACAAATCTAGAAACAGTTTTAATATAAATGACTGTGTTTCTTCAATATCTCGTTTCAGCTACATTTTATTAAAAAAACGCGTACAGGACTTCTTGAAAGTAAATTCTCCTCGCTATAAAATTTGTTCCCAGCACTTTTATATATGATCAACGATTTCCGAGTTACAGGCCCAGAATTCAATAGATTGTTACCTAGGCACATAAAATAACAATCTTGAACAATTAATGGCCTGTTTATAACCTTGTTGTTTAATTGGTTAATGTTTGTTTTAGTAACAAGTTAAGGTACATCATATTGACTCTCTATTGTCCCACATCGGGGACGTGAGATGGGTTGTTCTGGATGTCATGTGGCTTGTTACTGCTCTACGCGTTTGAGCGCAGTATGTACAGAACTATGTTATGACTGTCCCCCGATGCAATGTTCAAATAAACCCATACAGTTTGTAGCTTCTCCTACTGAAGGAAACGCATTAACTCGCCCGCTCTATTTTTGTACGTGATTGTACGTACGTGTTTTATGTAATGAGATAACGGGAAAATTGACGAACTATTGTTTGGTCGAAGAGTATCCTTGTGTTATGGAACACATTGCAGTCGCCATCTTCAGAGTAGTAGAAACAGTTACTTTCAGTTTCTGTGTGTTTGAATTCCCAGAATATTTACGTACGCCACAAGTGTTCTCAACATATTTCGAAAACAACATATACTTCAGTTTACTAAGAAATGGTATTTCAGTGAGGGCATAACACTTAGGAACATTATTATTTTGGAGATTCTCGGCACATTTAAAAACACTACTGTCACGCGCCTCTAACAAGATACATGTGAAGCTACTACGGTCCGCTGTACACAACCATAGAGTAGTAAATACACAGACGACTACTACGGCCCGCTGTACGCAACCATAGAGTAGTAAATACTCATACGACTACTACGGCCCGCTGTACACAACCATAGATTAGCAAATACACAGACGACTACTACGGCCCGCTGTACACAACCATAGAGTAGCAAATACACAGACGACTACTACGGCCCGCTGCACACAACCATAGAGTAGTAAATACTCATACGACTACTATGGTCCGCTGTACACAACCATAGAGTAGTAAATACACAGACGACTACTACGGCCCGCTGTACACAACCATAGAGTAGCAAATACACAGACGACTACTACGGCCCGCTGTACACAACCATAGAGTAGTAAATACACAGACGACTACTACGGCCCGCTGTACACAACCATAGAGTAGTAAATACACAGACGACTACTACGGCCCGCTGTACACAACCATAGAGTAGCAAATACACAGACGACTACTACGGCCCGCTGTACACAACCATAGAGTAGCAAATACACAGACGACTACTACGGCCCGCTGTACACAACCATAGAGTAGTAAATACACAGACGACTACTACGGCCCGCTGTACACAACCATAGAGTAGTAAATACACAGACGACTACTACGGCCCGCTGTACACAACCATAGAGTAGCAAATACACAGACGACTACTACGGCCCGCTGTACACAACCATAGAGTAGTAAATACACAGACGACTACTACGGCCCGCTGTACACAACCATAGAGTAGTAAATACACAGACGACTACTACGGCCCGCTGTACACAACCATAGAGTAGCAAATACACAGACGACTACTACGGCCCGCTGTACGCAACCATAGAGTAGTAAATACACAGACGAAATGGGGTGGCGGTTTCTTGGATGTGGGCGTACCCATTCTGTGATTGGTTGCCCGAGGCTCTGTGAACGGGTCCTGTTTCTTGTTGGCTACTGCGTTTTACGAAAGGTTCCTTGTTGACTGGGCTGCCGGCAGGCATGGAAACTACCGGGAGTGGATTGTGAACGGCATTAAAGCGATAAGGTCATCGCTCGAAGTGCCGCAGCAGTAGCACACTACAGAGCTCTGCTCATAGTGGCGATGGATGAGGCGACGTGCGTGCCATTGCCGCCCTTGGCGCCACGAAGGCGGCAGATAGCTGGTGGCAGGCGGGCACTCTCAGGTGAGAGCGGGAAGGCATGCACATCTCCATTGAGCGGAGCGATGTATGCGGGCCCATTCATCAGTACAGGGGGAGCGAGAGTTAGCCGCATCCTTGTATGGCGGCCGCCGTCAATGCTCCTTTATTAGGCAGCGTGGGAGCCTCGTCACTCAAGGTCACGCCCACCGGCTGCCATTCCGCAGGTCCTGTGTTCAATTCTAGCCAGCTGCGCTCTTTCCCTCCGCATACCTCCTCTACTACACGCGGACACAGAGAACTTCGCAGTACAGAGGAGAAACAGCCGGCAACTCCAACAGCATGGCGTCACTCGCCAGCAATATGTTGGAACTCCGTTCACCAATCAACACGTGGTCGCCTACTTGCCAGCCGGTGTCCCGGCCAATAGGAAACCTTTAGAAGCACGCAGTAGCCAGTCAGAGAGTGTGTACACCCACATCAAAGGAACCACCATGGCGTTTTGTCGCTGTGTACTTACTTACCTCGCTGCACTTACTTACCTCTTCCCACAGAGAGAGCTCTATGTCTTGCTCTTAAAAAAAAGTTTATATTTTACAATGAATTGTGACGAAACTAGCTGTGAATATTATTTATGTACGTCTATAAGTAAGTTAGAGGGATTTTACAAAACCTTATTATGGAATGTGTAACGATTATTTTGAATTTTAGCAGGTACTATAGTCCCTCTAAATGTAATATATACATGCAACTACATACAGACAACTTTCGATGATCTACACAAAAAAGCGAGAACCATTCATTAACGATAAAGTTAGGTATAACATTGTAATGCTCATTTGTAGAGATTTGTAAACATGATGAAAGAAGGTTTTTAAATCCCTCTTGGCATCTTTGTTAATGTTGAAATAACCACCGATTATTATTAATAGAGCTGACAAGTTAGGAGAGCATTTGGTGATTGCATATGCACAACCTATTAGAAATGAATTGGATCAAATAACAGTCTCGTGATTTGTGCTACCACAAGTAATTTATGAGCTACCAAGGAAATATAAACTTCTAGTCTTTTGGGAATTGTATGGTGCAGACTTTATAGTTAATGGTCGTTAACATATATTTGTAACATTATTAATTTTTATTTGTATTACTAGTGTATTACCAGGGAATTATTATATTTTGTGGAAACAAGTAACAGCAGCTCCGACTTCTGCAAAGTTGTTAACCTTTCTGTAAAACAGCTACAGGCCTACATCTTAGCTATTCCGTAATACGGCCCAGCATGTGTCATAGAGACGACGTGTTATCCTGTGGCAGATTGTCCGGTAGCTGTCACGACCGCCGCTCCAGATGCTGCGCACACGTCGATGGCCGAAGATGCCTTTCAAGCTCCACGCTATATACTGTACACTATAGACGAGTATGTCTCGACAGTTTTGAATTTTCCTAAGAGCACAACATTAATTTTACGCACGCAGAGCTTTTTATATATACATATATATAAACTTGCAGTGTACTGCTAGCAGAAACTTTTTTAGCCACTTATTTGGTTATTTGTTACGCACGCAGAGCTTTTTTTTTCATTGTGTCAACAGCGACGTTTGAAGGTTAACCTGGGCTCCGGGAAGGGAAGGTGGCGACTTCAATTTCAACGAACGTTAACTACACTTCTGTAGGAGACACATGCACATCCTGGAGGACTCAGGAGGGTGACATCCTCACGTACAACGTGCTCCAGTCTCACACGCCACCGACATGGAGCAACGCTTTTCGCCAATCAACGCCTGGCAATTCACTTGCTAGGTGGCAACCCTAGGGTGACCAGATTTTTCAAAACATGAAGCAGGGCACTTGTCATAAAATACGTGATTTTAATTACAAGTGTGTCGTTAACTTCCAGGCAAGATATTCATGAAAATACTACGTAATACAACTGAAGAATTTAAAAGGACACCATCAATAAACATATGGATGCAATTAAACAATATTTAATAAACAATATAGGCCATTCCCGATTATTTCACACTTTTATAAAACACTGCTAAAGTTATACTTTTGGTTACCGATTACGTATCCTTCCGCTACATGTAAACACAATCACTGCCATGTGAATTCTACGTTTTAACTGTCAAATGCTTTGTTTACTTTTTCTGTTGTATATCGTGTCTAATATAATCGTATCTAATATAAATGTATATATATATATATATATACATTTATATTACTGAAACATTCTGTTGTTTCCCTCGCAAGGACACTCAGAAAATACGACATTGTGAATTTATAAAAAGCGTGCAATTGTACAAGAGTAAGTGAGTTGCAGGTAAGAAAGGTTGAAGTGTGACGAGACGCGGTGGCGCAGCACGCACTCTACATGAAGAGCAGCACTCAGTAGGAGCGAGGCACTAGGAACGGACCTCGCGTCTCATTGGCCAGTATAAGCTGCGAAACCTTGCTTATTGATTGGGCGACCGTCCGGCAAGGTAGTCTGCAGTTGGCGACGTCCCGCTATTTGATGTGTATTCACGCAGCTGCTTGGCTTCTGTATGGTGTGTTGCGTGGCGCGGCCTTGCGCTCGCCCAGTCTCGCCAACCTTCCCCAACACAGACACGCGTATCTGCGCCGCTGTGCTGTGGCTGGCCGGTCAACCTCGCTCTTTCTGACCCACTTGCAACTCACAAGAAACTCGTGCGTCCCTCGCCAAGAGAACACATTTGTAATGGCTCGTTCTTGTGCGTTACACGTGAGTGAGCTTCGTTACAACCGCCAGCCGCCATACTTGCCTGTGCACGCTCACTTCAGTCCGCCCTCTGCTCTTTACACTCCAAATACTACCCTTTACACTTTCACACACTCATAAACACACTTGTTCTCAACTGTGTTGGTACTGGTACATCTGTTCCTCGCGACAACATTTCAAGGCTGGTTGTACTCAAAAACAGTTTAGCTCAGATCCACCTTCGTGATTGGATGTCTACCTGCGAATCACGGACGTTCAGCGTCGGAGTAACTTAAATGTGATTGGCTGTCACGTAAGAAAGTCTCCTCTCGCAAAGCCACGCCGTTGATAGTCGAAGGCGAGATGCACACAATGCACCTGGGTACCGAGATATGTCATGCGCGGTGGAGATATTTTCACGACAAACACGTGGCACCAGTCATATATGTGGGACTTTGTGCTTCGTGTGGTTGGCAGCAGTGTGCGGAATACAGTCTCAACAACAAGTGAAATGTCTCTCGCACCTGAGTGAGTGTCTTCCATAATTGTACGTCGTTTCCTGCTATGTACAGAACATAACCTTACAACCACGTACTGTGTGACGTTTCATATATAGACCATTGCGACTGTAGGGGTTAAAATCGCATACAACTACGAAAGATGCATCCATTGACCAAAACTCAATTCGTTTAGCTAGTCATTCCCTGTTGAAAAACATTTTACCAAAAGCATTATTTGCATAGTAGAATTTATAGGGTTTACAGCTGCATTTTTAAAAGTATGTTTTTTATATAATGTTTAGCTAGAAACTAGTTACATAACCATATTACCAACTGTAAGCTATGTCTTAGAAAAAATTTTTTTTGTTGTTCTTCTGTTTTTCCAAATTCCTTTTCGCTGAACATTATCCAAAACAGAATCAGTCTTAGCTTAATTAGGTGAGATGAAGACAAATAAAAAACAACCCAATGAATTTAGTTTTGATGAAATCTTAGACAAACTTAGACAAACTGCAGTTGGAGAAACGAAATTGAGATTTTTCATAATAAATTAGGTGATATGCTTTGAGGAAAATAGAGCCTACCGGTTTTCTTCAGTCTTCAAACTCTGAGTACTTACTTTGAACAAACTCTGCACGTTAGTCAGGACCAGTTGTATTTCATAACACTCGCCTCAGATCCACAGGCTTTGTTGTGTGATTACCGGTGCGTGTGTCTTAGATGTCTGCCCGCCAATTACAGGCACGCGCGCGTGACAGGAGTGACCTAGTTATGATTAGCCAGTCGAGTAAGAAAGTATTAAGAAAACGTTTCCTCATAAGACAAGCAACCAATATGCCAAATAAAACTGCTGATATGCCGGCAGCGTATCAACTCTAACATGCGCGGAAATAATTTCGCGATGATGCATAGAGATGGTGGAAAATAGCGAAAAAACATTTCAGTCAACATATCTTCTGTTACACTCTAACTAATTTATTATTTCATGATTGGATAAACAAGCGTTCGACCCGGCTAAGTTCTTTGCAGACCAATCAAGGACGTTCTGTCTTATAGTTTCAGAATCCTCATTGGTCCAGTGAAGATGGGTAGTATCTTCATACATGCGTGACAGCCAAAAAGGAAAGGAAACTGTCGGACGTGTGTACAGTATGTTTAATCCTAACAAACATTTCCCCGCGATAAACCACCATCTAAAATCATGCAATAAAATGGGATTTCTCAAGGAACACGTGTAAGCATTATTTAAANTTGGTCCAGTGAAGATGGGTAGTATCTTCATACATGCGTGACAGCCAAAAAGGAAAGGACGTGTGTACAGTATGTTTAACCCCGCGATAAACCACCATCTAAAATCATGCAATAAAATGGGATTTCTCAAGGAACACGTGTAAGCATTATTTAAATATGTCCATCCGTACCTTATCGTGTATGTTACCATTGAACACATACTCAGTGAAGAACAGTTTTTCCAACCTCAAAAAAGTGATTATATTTTGGCGGTTAAGAAAACTGGCTAAAGTTTATTTCAGTCATATGGATTTCGAGGCTTTATTTTATCTGGCCTTTGATTGCACTGGTAGAAGTGAATATTTAATTGTATCCATATTTGACTTATTTCATCTACGTAGTCCTTAATTCAGCAATAATGTTATGTTCGAGAGCAAGCGAGAAACATAGGTTGAATCACAGTGTACTTATAAATACCACCGCATATTGCGCCAATTCTCGTCATACGTCAGTAAAATGTTGTCACGTGTCAGCAACATGTCGGAACACCAATCAGCGCCAGGCAACATACTTTCCAACCGGCAGCCCAGCCAATAGGGAGCCTTTCGCAGCATTTGGAAGCCAATCACACACAATACCAGTTCCCAGAGACTCGCGCAGCCAATCACAGAGTGGGTACGGCCACATTGCCACGTCACTTCGCCTCTGTGTACTTTCTACTCAGTTTTTGAGTTTGGATGGCATTTCACTCTTCACCACTGCTCCAGGCTTCATATTTCTCAATGTGAATGTTTCCATCCATTTCTCTTGTAACATCGGGTTATAGCTGAATCTCAATGTTTCGTTTTGGGTGGATGTAGAAAGGTTTTCCTGTCGTCTTCGTGGACGAGTAAACCGTTTGGTGTTGACATTTGTCGATAATTTCCTTTTCGACCTATGTTGGCAAAATGTTGAACAAATTTGTGTAAATGCACAATAACTTTAAGTTTGATATTTTTAAAAACATTTGTAACAATAATAACAAGATTTATAATAGTAGTTATATAACCATTTAAAGACGATATTCCGTTGTAATAAAATTATAACACGCGAATGAAAAACAGCTGTATCGCGCTCATTCAATAACCAAAATAACGTTCTGAATTTCTGCGGCGGGACAGGAGTTAGCTTCGTTGTGTCACATAAGCAAAGGCAGGACGGCCTAGTTGTATGCTATTGGCGGTCAAGTGAGCGCAAGGTCCTTCCAGCTGGCATAGTAACCAATTATTATGCTTTATTTATGCCTCAGATGTTACATTTCGAGAGCTATAAAATATATTCACTGTGTTTATTAGTAACTTAGTAAATTTTATGGTAAAAATTGACGAAGGGATACAAATAAGCTAAACGAAATTATTAAGCACGACCTAGTAAAGTGTTCACTTTACCTTGAATAGCGTTGTAAGCTTACATGTGGAAACGACACACACAGATAGCTATAACATCTGCGTGTCAGTGTGCTTGCACTCACGCCATAAATGAGAGTAAAACGGGAAGAATTATATCAGTTTAACACTCTAGTTTACAATACCAAGCGGTAAGTCGCTTCGAGTCATCACGCAGGTTCTTAACAACAGCCAGCGGACATCTGTGCCAGCTGCAGCGCGCAGCACATACGTCCATAGTCATTGTGTCAATCCAGTGTCAGCTTCAGTGGCAATACTGTTGTTGGAGTAGAACCGACTTAAACCCATACTTGTAATTAAGTCACGATCCCGGGCTTAGTAACAACGTAGGGGCGACTAAATAGCGAGAGCCGAGTAAATGTTTATTGACTTACCTATTGTTTCTTGCGCAAATTTTGATTGCCATTGAATGTTGAAAAATTGAAGTTGTCTGGCAAATTAAATTAAGCATTGTCTCATCGTGCTGCCACAAATTTAAGATGATTTTTTTTTTTTGGTAAATGCTGCTGCAGTGTACAGTAGCAAAATGTTGCTCCACAGTCACGAGATGTGATGTGTCTCTTAAATTGTAATACAAGTATATCATTCTATTAACTATAAGTGATACAGGTTAACGTATAGAACTCTTTTAAATATATTATTACTAACCAAATAATAACTTTTTCTGTCACACACTTTGCATAGTAGTGTTTTAGCTAATACACACACACATATATATATATGTATATATATATATATATATGTGTGTGTGTGTGTGTGTGTGTGTGTGTGTGTGTGTGTGTGTGTGTGAGGCCCCCATAAACTACTACGCACTTAAAATACATTTACATTATCTTTAATATTGAAATTTGTATGTTTTAATTTTTTCTTTGTATATAATTATATGGGGCGATTAGTATTAATTAATTTTCTTTGAAGCAGGTGCTATCAGTAATATTTGATTTTTTTTGTCACTGAAATTCGTGGGTATTGTGCGAAACCAGATTTGGTTATTTAAATAAAACCCAAAGGGCTATATGATTGCAAGTTATTGGCAATGTCTGCAATTATAAATGTTCGCTTTTTTGACTCTGTTTTAGCTGTTGGAAGTTAATCCATGAATTTTTTCGCATATAGAAATCCTGTAAATAAGTATAAAACAACGTAAATAAATTGCGTGTATTTATCTAATTATTGGAAATTAAATAACCATTTACTTTGACAACAAGTTGTTTCTCCCTTCCTGTGTATTTCGAACCTAGAGATGCATATACAATAAGTGTATAGATGATTGGTTCAGTTTGAGGCTTGAGACTAAGACACGCAGCCAACAGCAAACTGAAGACATCAGTTGGACAAGTGTAACACTTCTGTCCCGCCAATAGCATGGCCGGATATCATTCGTCAATTGTTGCCTGGAGAATACCATGCCGGCAGTGGCCCGGCCAAGCCACGCAGCAGCCAATCACATTGAAGCCTCGTATCCAGAGGCTCACGAACAAACAATTTGCCGAATCCTTTAACCACACATCAATCAGCGTCGTTTTTCACATTACCTTGTCAGGCCAAACACTTTTCTGTCCATTCATATTAAATAGACTAATTAAAAGGCCAAACAAAACGTCACAAATCTGTGTTAAATTGTTTGTTTCTCTCAAGGAATATTTCATGTGTCATCAGTCATTTTCGTGGCATTAACTGCACAAAACGAGCGACCCACATACCGTGTTATTTATTCGTCAATTGTGTACTAAAACCACCACGTTAATAATACGAACATATATTAAAGCTCTTTCAACACATTAAAGTAATGTAATAAGTTTTCTAGGCCCAAGTTTCCTCACGTTTATTTTCACTTTTATAAATTAATTTAGCCTATTTCATTCACATGTAAACGTATTTGGAATACCAGGGTTTTACGAGGAATGTTAAGTCTTCCGTTGTCATAAACTACGTCGGATACCTACAAAAAGCTGTTAGAAATTAGTGTACTACTTTTCTGAGCACAAATAGAGTAATGTTTTATTTATTACGGAAGTTAATACTAAGTGGTCCGAATAGTCATATAATCCAAAGCTTCAGAAAACGTTCGCTTTATTAACACAGGAATGAGAGAAAAAACCTACCCGGTACCTTTTACAATGCGAAAAAAAGGAACGCGATATGGTAATAGTAAGTGACAAAATTGTGTAATTATTATAGCAATTAAGTTTTTTATATTCGTCAAATAGGTATTTTTTTAGATTATGGAAAAACATTAAGACATGGAACTACTAACTATATATATATATATATATATATATATATATATATATATATAAGTGTGAGTGTGTACATACACATACATATATGTGTGTGCGTGTCCACGCAAACTCAGCAACTGCGCGGCTATGTAGCAGAATTACACACACATACAAAAGGTGTAGTGACAGTGTTGTGCAAGTTCCCTCCCTTTGTTCTGCGCCGGTGCAAATGACAGGTAGACAAACCCAGCTGGGGCTCTGACTAGGTGCCATGCCGCCATCTTGGACTCCCTCACTGCACGCAGCCTACCGACCACAGCTGTCAACCGTGTTGCGTGCCTACAGGCGCAACCACAGCCACCACAAAAAATTACACTGCTTCCGACGTCGCTATCTATAACACTTTCGACCGTCATGGAATCACAACTATACAGAGTCAAGGTGATGGCAGTCTATGTTATACGTTCTTTAGTTGCACAGCCTGCGTGATTCTAAAATATTTTGGACATGCGTCATGGCAACTTCTGACATTTGCCACGGAATAACTGAGACGGGCTGCGGTGGCCGAACCGGGTTGGAGTCCCAGCAAGGTATCCCAGAGTTTCGAGAGTGGGAAACGTGGCGGACGTTGCTGTAGGCCGGAAGGTTTCCTCGGGGCTATCTCGTTGGTCTCCGCCCTTGCATTCCACCTGTGCACCATATTCACCCTCAGCGGCTTACAAAGAGCCGACCAGACCCTCTCAGTAACCTCTGCAGAGTCTGTCTGACTTAATCGACCAGACCCTCTCAGTGACCTCAGTAACCTCTGTCTGACTTAATCGCTCAGCAACATTAACTACGCTGAGACAATACGATAGTACACAGGAATGTGATGGCACGCAAATTCCTTTTATAAAGTCGTGCTCGATCTCTTATTGTCTCTCTCGAGTCTCTGGCAGGACAGCTACCATTATCGCCTACTGGGTGCAAAGAAATATTTCATACTGGTCGGACTGGCGCTGATTACAAAATGACGTACTGCCATGTTGCTAGCCAGTAACGATATTGTCATTGGTCGTGCGGTCCTAGTTCGCATATGTATGTGTAAATACACACACTACATATTTAAAATTGCTCAGAAGAAACTAAGTCAGTGTGGATCAAAGAAAAAAAAAGGGTGGGGCATAATGAGAAAAGCTCTATCATTTGATTTAAATAATAATTTGGTAACAACTTGGTATATGTTAGTTTTAGGTAGAGCATTGCTCATCCCTCTCTCTCTTTACATAGATCTGAGTCAATAGTAAACGTATGACATTCTAGGCCTAATTCCTAGAGGCCGAGGAGAACACAGGAGAATGAGTTGTGACTGTGGCAGTTGTCAATTAAGTAATGAGGTTTTTTATTTGCGTGTGTATAATATTGTCAATTCTGGTGTTCTGGCATGTCATAATGCGAAATTGTAGGGTTTCTAGTAAACAAACAGACGGGCAACGAGAAAATAATACTCAAAAAATGTTAATGTAAATTACCTTTGGACAAATCATCGAAGACAGTGGGTCTTCACATAAACATCTGCAAAAGAAATCAAAATCACAGTGTGCAAAAAAAAATAATGCATGGCAAAAAAATTAATGGTTTGTATACATCGTAATATATTTCTGCTCAGCGACCAATAGTAATAAAGAGCTCTCCTGAATGGTTGTGCTGCCACTAATTAATATTATTAGCTGGTTTTTTTTCTGCGGTAGTCGTAAGTTCGCAAATGTGTATGATGTTGCAAATATATTCTGATTCAATTACGTTCCCCTATTACAAGAGTCATCAATTCAACACCTACAAGTGTTTATAACTAGTGTCCTATCCATCTGCAAAAAAATATTACATTATCGAATGCAGTTCGTTCGCCAGAAATGCGTTTGCAGTAAATGGCACTGCAAAGGAGTGTGTGTGTGCTAATCATGCGAAGGAAAGGCTTTTGGAGCAATCGACGCACTCACACATCAGCGAATCTGATAACCACCCACGCCCGGACCGGATACATCTCGCAGCTTCCCACGCTCACTCGCGGTGTGATGCCTCAGAATACGACGACCACTGTGTGCCTTCGGCGTGGTGTCACACTTCAACGACAGCCTCCAGTCAAATACTCTCTCAAGCTTGGTGATGTATAGTTGCGATTATATAAGTGTCAGCCCATTTCTTTCCTCAGGTTTGCTTTTCTGCATAAAATATGATTCCCAAGGAGAAGTAAAGTAAAATATAAGTGAGTGTTTCGAGCTTACTGTGTTGGTGTAGTATAATGTATGGTTTTCATATGAGGAGATGGTAGCACATACCAGCCGGCTGTGTGATCTCTTCGTACTGCATTTCTTACGTAACCTCCTATCTATACACACATCGCAGGGCATTGACACTGCAGTTCCTTAGTCCTCTCAGACCAACTATCACTTATAATTTCCAGATAATGCAAGTAAGAAGAGTAAGTGTTGCACATAAGCTGACTTAGTAGTTTCGTTATCACACGCAATGGGCTGTAGGCTTTGTGTTCGGTGGCAGTTATACAACCGCAGTAGAGTGTCCTACTAGTGCGTTACCCACAGGAAGTATGATTGGACACTGAGACTCACAGTGTGATGTAACACCCAAACATAATCCTCCTATACAAAATGCATACTGTTATATTTTGCTTATATTGTGATCAAACCGTACTTGTTGTTAAGGCTGGGGGAATGTCATGATGGAAGATCATGTAGGGTAAATAAATATATGGAGTTATAGGTTACTTACTATATAGCTATATAATAAAATATCTGGAGAGTAAAAATATGCTGAGGTCAATGGGAATTGTTAAGATAACTACACCCACTACTTTACTGAGAGCCACGTTAGTAAATTGTGACTTTCTCATCTCGAGAAGTATCCGAAGTCTGATGAAGTATGGCGAGTTACGGCGGTCGGCACAGCATATAGGTCTAGCAGAAGTTTTTTTGAAGTCCTCAGTTCAGAGTGAACAACATTTAATTGCAAGCCTGCACGTCAGATGAATGTGTGGCATGTAGGGGTGACGAGACACTTGGCGTGCACGCCAATGTCGCCCTTGCTACCGAACCTCAGAGGCGAAAGTGGGGTACGTCCAGGACGGTCGCCCGGCCTCCATTAGGCGTTGCCCGTTGAAGTAAATAAAATTAGTTCCAAAGAAATCAATTTTTCGTCAATAATAAGGATTCAGATTTCTTTAAATGTATGTATATATACACTTAAGAGCCAAAAAAACTGGTACTCCTGCCTAATATCGTGTAGGGCCCCCCGATCACGCAGAAGTGCCGCAAGACGACGTGGCATGGACTCGACTAATGTCTGAAGGTATGCAGGAGGCAATTCACACCATGAATCCTGCAGGGCAGTCCACAAATACAATCTGCGCCAATTTGAGAAAGGGTTGCACGTCTGTCACGTTTAATGATTCTCGTCAGTCGTCGTTTGTCCCGTTCTTTCACGATCTTTTTCCGGCCGCAGCGATGTCGAAGATGTGATGTTTTACCGGATTCCCGATATTCACGGTACACTCGTGAAATGGTCGTACGCGAACATCCAAATGTTATCGCTACCTCGGAGATGCTATGTCCCATCTCTCGTGCGCCGACTATAACACCACGTTCAAACTCACTTAAATCTTGATAACCTGCCATTGTAGCAGCGGTAACCGATCTAGCTGCCGACCGCATCGCGTTACTCTGATTGGTTCCATACCTCTGTTATTTGCATACGCACGCCTATACCAGTTTTTTTTTGGCTCTTCAGTGTATATATTATAATGGTGTTTCGAGTCAGCGGCACCTTATGTGTTATTTAACGTTATGAATTTGTTTAATTTTTAAACTGTATTATTTATTAATTGTTTATATTAATGGGTTTTTAGTTAATATTATTTCTGATTGTATTAGTATATCCCCAATTAAATGGCACATCCTAGCACATTATTGACGTAACGTTCTTACAACTTGGCCTAAAAATATCGAAACTCGATCATTGACGTCCGATTTTCAATGCGGATCGACATCCAGTGCCTCGATCTATATCGATCCAGGCCATTTATAAATGAGAGAAAGCTCTGGGCGCCTAGCCTGCAGACGGACGGGGCGGTGGTGGTTGAGCGGCGATTGTCTGCAGCGTAACTGCACGTGCGATGGCGGGGCGAGTGGCAGCCAGCGTATAAGGCTATATGTGTGGGGACAAGGCCGCCTCGCCAGATATGGCGGTCCAGACGCAGCTTCCAGCATACTGTACGTCCATCCGCCCTCTGTGTGCTCGCCAGCCAGCCTCGCTGAGTGCACTAGACAAGCAGCGTCGCACGTAACATTACAGAGGTGCAACAACCTGTTATTCCGCCAACTACGAACGCACACTCCAGCAACATGGCGTCACTGTCCAGCAACATGTAACACCGTTCACCAATCAGCGCCTGGTACCTTACATGCCAGCCAATAGGGAACCTTTCGCAACCCGCAGCAGGCATTCCGTCCCCAGAGCCTTGCGCGGCCAATCAGATCATGGGTGCGCCCATAACAAATAAACCCTCGCGTAAAGCACGCAGTAAAGATGGTAACGACGGAGGGAAAGTAATTCCATGTTTTAACGTTGATTAAAGTTGCATTCGTGAATAGTGGAATTATCTGTTTTTAGTGCATGAAAGTGTAACAATTAGCAAATGTGTAAAATATTTACTGTTGGAAAAATGTGACAGTTTCACCTGACCGACGCATGAATTAAGTGGCCGGGCCATAATAACGTTATTTGACATATGTTGGAAGGACACCCACTGTGCGTACAAGTAGATCTCAAGTATGGCTTTCAAAGTGCTCAGTTTACCGTGAACGACCTTCAGTATAAATCAGTGATATAATGTTCACTGAATGGCAGTTGATAAGCTACTGCTGACCGGCAAATCAAACCAATGAACTAGGAGCAAGTGATTTATAGCAGTGACGTAACTGACATTCAGTGGGAAATCACAAATAAATCAGTGAAATTCAACCACTATATAAGTAAGTTATCTCGCACTGATTATCAGTTGCTCAATTCTCAC
Source organism: Clitarchus hookeri (assembly GCA_002778355.1). Lineage (NCBI taxonomy): Eukaryota > Metazoa > Arthropoda > Insecta > Phasmatodea > Phasmatidae > Clitarchus > Clitarchus hookeri. The sequence continues at coordinate 332,556 of NQII01000632.1, read as the reverse complement.
TGATTCAAGTTTAGAGTGTGACATCCTACATAAATACACAGAGAAGAAACGGTTCATTTTATATGGGGGTACCCATTATCTGATTGGCTGCGTAAGGCTCTGGTAACGGACCTTGTGTCTGATTGGCTACTACATGCTGCAGAAGGTTGCCTATTGGCAGGGCTGCAGACTGGAAAGTAGGTTAGCAGGCGCTGATTGGTGAATGGTGTTCCGACATGATGTCCGCCATGCAGCTGTAGTTGGCGGAGTAACCAGCTGCTTGGCCTCTGTATTGCTAAGTGCTCTGTGGCAGTAATCGCTGTGCGTCTAGCCGGCGTATGGCGAGCCACTACAGCAATGTCCGGAGCGACTAGACTTTAGAGAGACTAGTGTGTAAGCGGGGGATAACGACGCACTGTACGCAGCAAGTCACCTCCCGCCACGGTTGTGCCAGACTCGCGAGAGACGTGAGTACCCGCCACCGGCAGGAACGTCGCCGTCGACGAGGTATTCACACACCCTGCCTGTGTAGTTAAACACCCGTCTACAACTGCCCGTAAGCGTCTACTATAACTGACGTCATATTGACGCAATCCAAACATCTTCTACAATTGCGATGTCCCAAACTGAGTCTTCTCAAACTTCCTCCCGAGCGCAGTACGCCTAAATACAGCGTACTTAACTTTGTTTTTGTGTTTATCTTAGCGCTTAAACATTTTAAATCGTTTAATACGCCGTGCGAAGTATAATTTTAACATAATGGGTATTTAATACATTGTGTTTAAATGCTGTGCACTACGTCGATATTATTTAGGTCTGATTTAAATTAATTTGATGTTCCTGTTGATAAAATAAGTTCCGTAATCTATTAAATATTGTAAATGCGTACGTTTAATCAAAATATGACTTATATCGGTTCAACGACGCCCGTTTTCAATGGTCACCTCTTCTGTATGGAATATTCGCGAAATAAACTTGTAAATACAGAAACGTATTATTCTTCTATCATCTTGGAAAAACGTCTGGGACAAAAGTTTGAAGTTGTGAATACTTGTATCCGGACAGCGGCGTGACGTCAGAGGATCGCATGCACCAATCAGCGTATTCTTGTGCTTCGACGCAGCTGAGATAGCGCGGTTGTATACTAGCCATACACACAGGTTGACTACATACAACCGTAGGCTTAAGTCTATACATACTAACAGACTAAAGATGAGGTAGACCGCTTATTCATCTTAGCATAAGTACCCAACATTGACCTACCCCAAAGGAACGTAATTTTCAAAGTCACTAGGTCAACAGGGATGAACGTGTTTGTATGTTTCTTAATTTTCAAATGACAAACACTTTTATATGAATAAAATACTTTCGCAGATTTGAATATAATCAAACTGCATTACAAATGGGATAGAGGAAGTACGCAAACATCTCAAAGTGCTTGTTTACTTAACAGTATTTTAACCTCAAATCCAATTTCCGCCAATTATTCTAGCCGTATTGGCAGAAAAGCATATCCATGTTGGGACACGGGAGATTGGTTGCCATCTGGTGGCTAAATCGAAATCTCGCCTGGTGGGTTAATTAATACGTAAGCGACACCTAGGTGTTGGAAATATATGAAATCCAAGATAGCGTCCTCCTGTAATGTATAAACAAATGGAAAACGAAAAAACTAAGATGGCATCCTCAAGCAATGTATAAACAAATAACAATAATCGAAAAATTCAAGATGGCTGCATATGATAGAATGAGTATTGGTGAGGTCTGGTGTTGGTAAGGGGTACTCAGGAAATGTAAGTATTATTTTAATTAATATTTAATAATAATATTTTGTTAATAATATTTCAATATATTATTTTAGTTTTATAAAAAATTTATAATTTTTTTATAATTGTTTGGTATTTTTTCTAATTGTTATAAAAAAAATTTATTGTTTCTGCTTTTAAGGTCAAAGTTTAGTGTGGTCAAGGTTAAAGGTAAAGGCTTTAATAATATTTTTAATAAATGTTTGTAATTTACTTTTAATTTTTAAGATTTTTTTTTTTTTTCTTATTTTCTGGTTTTCAATTTTAAAGAGTACTTGGTTCAAGGCCAAAGGTCAATGTTATAATAATGTTTTAAAATAAATTTTTTAAATAATTTGTATAAACATTTTATGATTTTTGGAATTTTTGTAAAAAAAAATTGGGTTCAAGGTCAAATGTCACTGGGGTCAAGGACAAAGTCACCTGGATCCAATATGGTGGACAAGATGACTGACAGAACCAAGATGACTGATGGTTAGGTCTGACTCCGGACCCTAGATTCCTTATATCGATTTGGCATACCTTATGCCTACAAAACCAACATGGCCGCCGCCACTGCTCTTCCCTCGAAAACGATCCCCCCCGAATTCGTCCGCTGGATCGAAAATTGCCTTTCGGGGGATCGTTTTCAGCTGGGGGGTAACGGTGCTTTTTGAGGTAAAAACAGGATTTTGAGGGGACAAAGGGAAATTTTGAAAGAAATTTAGTCGATTTTGAGGGAAAAAAGGGAAATTCTGAGGGGAAAATAGCTGCGGCCGAACGGAACAACAGAGAATGAAAAGCTCCAAGCTCCGATCCCAGATACTGATTCGCCAAATCGGCATAATAACTCCACTCAAGTGAATATGAGAAAAATGCACTATTGGGCAGTCGATGGCTTCGAAAGGCGAACCACCGGCATCAATACAGAGTTTACTTCTGGTGTGGGATGGTTAACTATAAAGATATAGCCTATGGCATTTTTTCGTAAGTGGTGACCAAAACGGCAGGGAGTATGCCACCTTCATACAAACAATTCTTCTTGGTCTTCTGGAGGAGATACCTCTAAGGAACAGAATTACAATGTGGTACCAGCCCGGTGGGTGTCCAGCACATAATGCCGTGTATGCACGTCGTGTTCTGGACTGAAAATATCCTGGTAGGTGGATTGGTCGTGGAGAACCAATTCAGTGGCCTGCGCGGTCTCCTGAGCTTAATACCATGAACTTTGTTCTTTGGAGTTACCTCAAAGGCGCTGTCTATCGAGATATTCCAACAACTCCAGAGAACGTGCAGGAACGTATTGTGCGTGCTTGTAATGCTCTTCAGCAGACAACACTGGAGGAATCTGTGTTGTCAATCATCCAGCGACTGAACTTGTGTATCGCTGCTATGGTCACCACTTTGGACATATAATGTGAAGGTTCTACCGCTCGCAGTATACATATGGATAGTACTACAAACGGGCAGTAGAGATCCCACTTTCTGTGTCGTATTTAATGTTCATATTATGAAAGTGTACATTGTGCTACACGTTTAAATAGTCATGACGAGTTTCGCTGATTTTTGGCCAATAGATACATGCTGCCGTTTAAAACACTTATGTCAGTACCCGTATCTCACCAATAAATAATGCTACAAAGCTGACTTCCCAGCAGTATTATTTTCCCCTTCCAGTTATAAAATTTTTCTTTGAAAAACTTTTTCATTTGGAGCCCCGGTACGGAGTTATTGTGTATATATATGTATATATATACTAGGATGGAGGTGATGAGTGACTAACAGAAAGTTTCAAAATCCTATATTTCTGTAAGTTGTTGGTTCTCGATAATTTTGAATGTAGTGCCAGCATTGCAATGAAAAAGTATGTAAACATAGTTATATTCCCATTATGCGTACATAGATTGCACATCACTTTCTTACAAACTGACAGGATATGAGATTTTAAGGAACTTGGACTTGATCTTTATGGTGTTGGTGCATTACATGATTAAAGGATTTTCTCTACAGAAAATATTTAACATGCATTTATCGTTCTTTTCACTGGCTAATTTTTCTGTGTATTGGAACCTATTTGAGAAATAAGAAAACTTAATTATGTTTCGTGTTAATCAAATGGAAATGTAATCCTTTGTCGTGGGGCCCCTAAACTGTTCGGGGCTCATAGGCAGTTGCGTACTCCGCCTGAGAGATAATCCGGAACTTCTTTAAATAAAGATGTTAGGATAGACTTCTAACATATGCTAGGATAAACTTCAAAAATTTGTTTTTCCAGCTTACTGCTGTTACTCGTTACCTAACGCGGCCTGCACGACTGTGAGCCAGTAACAGGCCTGATCCTGCAGAAGACGACCGAGCCAACCATGTACACTGCACTGTCTAGTACACAGCACGACGTGGTCATCATGAAGGCACCAGCCAAATCAGCTGCGACATTCTGTGGCCTGTATCCACGGCACTCGTGGGTGCATCGTTTGTATATTATTTGTTGCTTATTTCAGTGTAGACTTGGCTGGATTTACTTTTAAAGTTCAAACGCAAAATGATACGTTCCATTCTAATTCTCGAACACGCGTAAATAAACGCGCAGTAATAACTGCTGCGTATGTCCACACACTCGCCTTCTGTAGCACCGAACTCCACACACTCGCCTTCTGTAGCACCGAACTCCACACACTCGCCTTCTGTAGCACCGACCTCCACACACTCGCCTTCTGTAGCACCGACCTCCACACACTCGCCTTCTGTAGCACCGACCTCCACACACTCGCCTTCTGTAGCACCGACCTCCACACACTCGCCTTCTGTAGCACCGACCTCCACACACTCGCCTTCTGTAGCACCGACCTCCACACACTCGCCTTCTGTAGCACCGACCTCCACACACTCGCCTTCTGTAGCACCGACCTCCACACACTCGCCTTCTGTAGCACCGACCTCCACACACTCGCCTTCTGTAGCACCGACCTCCACACACTCGCCTTCTGTAGCACCGACCTCCACACACTCGCCTTCTGTAGCACCGACCTCCACACACTCGCCTTCTGTAGCACCGACCTCCACACACTCGCCTTCTGTAGCACCGACCTCCACACACTCGCCTTCTGTAGCACCGACCTCCACACACTCGCCTTCTGTAGCACCGACCTCCACACACTCGCCTTCTGTAGCACCGACCTCCACACACTCGCCTTCTGTAGCACCGACCTCCACACACTCGCCTTCTGTAGCACCGACCTCCACACACTCGCCTTCTGTAGCACCGACCTCCACACACTCGCCTTCTGTAGCACCGACCTCCACACACTCGCCTTCTGTAGCACCGACCTCCACACACTCGCCTTCTGTAGCACCGACCTCCACACACTCGCCTTCTGTAGCACCGACCTCCACACACTCGCCTTCTGTAGCACCGACCTTCTGCTGCTATTGGCTGCCTTGTGTTCGTGTGCGCATGCGTGAAGGTGTTTCCCATTTTGTCGTGTCAAGGGCAATAATTACAGACCCGGTAATGTCGCACTCTCTCGTGTGAGGACACGCTAGACTTCAAACACCTGTACGTCCGACTTTCTGTCTCAATTGGATCGCAGTTTGTAAGACACGCCCTGAACGAATTTAAACCAATAACTGACCTGCAAGAAAACTAGGGCCAAATGCCGTTTTACCTGGTTTGCGATGAAACTGGCGCATCGGCCAATGAACAAATAACTGAGGCTCTAATGCACAAAGTATTGTGGAGTCTAGTTTGTTGCCAAACGAATCCGCGAAATTTCAGTGACTAGCAATAATCAGCATTTTTAATCGTCTGGAAACACTAAAGTCGCATCAAATCAGCTAGGGAGGGGGGGGGAGGGGAGCAGGGCACGCATTGCCCCTCCCTACATTTACTAAAGAGAACCACAATGAGAGAAAACGGATGTCCAAGCTGTTTTTGTTCGCCCAGGCTAGTTTATACATTGTATACAATATCAATTGATTTGTTTTAATATATTTCTGATATTTATGTAGGTTACGTCTTCGCAATACATTTTTCTGTATATCTTACGCAGCATGTAATTTAGGTTTTACTCAAATCAAAATAGTACCTAAACGCTTTCCAGGCCTAGGGGACGCCTAAGAACGTTCGCCCTACTAATGCGGGGACGTTATTTCGCCGCTGTATGAAACACATGTATATCGCTCAATCACAAAGGAGCGCGGGTCCAGGTGTGCATCGTACCGCACTCCAACATTTGGGATTCGTAACCCCCCCTCCTTGTAAAAACATTTGTTTGAACAAAGCTATATATTACTGCAATGATGTTTAGTTTCATATGTTGAACTGTCGGGGGAAAGGAACCTGGTTTTGGAATTATATTTGAGAAAAAAATAAGTACTGTTTAGTCTTGTTACTGATCAATATGCGACGGTTCGTTGGAGAAATACGAAGAACCAGTGCTCTCTAGCCAGTTATAACGAGCACAGGAAGACTCCCTGCCCATGTGTGTGTGCTGTGCCTTGCTGTATGTATTGTTGCATGCTTGCTGGTCTGCTTCGCTTCCCTTACCCGAGCCGGTCAGCGAGCGAAGGAGCGTGTGAAGGCCACGCTAGGAACCTCAGAGCGCGCGGAGACTTTCAAAGGCATGCCACCGCGCGTATCGCTACTGCCACATAAACCTATTGCAACTCATGCGCTCCAGACCTTGAGAGGAATGAATTTCTCGGGTTATCTTTTAAATAATGTTCTGGTCAATGACATAGCCTCTCTTGACCTGACTAGAGGTGCGGAGAACCTTCTAGATCGTCTCTTCTTAAGCCGCGAAGGGCCGCCGAGAGTTTGGAGGATTGTGTGACCTTGAGCGCCAGTTGTACGGAGACAGAGAAGCGACAAGCCAGCAGAGTGACGAGTGGCGACCAGAGGGACCAGCGGGAGTGAAGTCTGTGGACTGCGAGCATCGGTTCAGTGAAGGGTGCGACTGGTAGGTCAGACTACTGAATTGGAGGCGTGAGTGAAAGACATTTCTAATGATGGCCATATACATATTGAATATGTGTAAATAAAGAGTTTGAATTAAGTGACTAACCAATGTAGAGTAAAAAGGACTTTAATCAGAATTAAGATAGACATTACATATCGTCTTTACTGAGAATAACAAGAGTAATAGTGAAGATAGATGGTTTAATGTTGTAAATAATAGCTATGTAAATAAATTAATAATAAAATGTTGTTCTTTTACGAACTCGGATACGTATATCTGGCATCTTCTAACAGTATACATATACGTCAAATATTAAATTGTATGTGCACGCGTTATGCCATCAGACACCTGACGCCCTTTTAAAAAACAAAATGAGACAGTCTGTGTATGCCATACTCGTATAAGTATACCTAGAACATTAAGTTTTTACGTTTATAAGATACAGCTGGCAGTAAACATAGTTAGTTTGAACTGGGGGTGATCATCGGGGATTACAGACTAGGTCGTTCTCTACAATTGTACGCAAGTTCCAGTTACGCAGCGTGGTAGGTGGTTCAGGATGACATGTTGAAGTGAAGCCGCTGCAGCAGGCCAGTGCAGGCCAGTGCAGGCCAGTGCAGGCCAGGTAAGCCGAAGACATTGGCACATTGGAACAGGCGCAGGCTCCAACTTGTGGTGAGGTCAAACAAAATAGATTCGTTAGAAACGGTGGCCAGTGACTATGGACAATCATAGGGAAGTTGTGTAGCTGATCGTACCGGGAGGTGGCGGCACTTGTATTCCACGCGATGGTCGCAGCTCTGGCATCGCAAACTCCGTCCGCCAGTTTCAGTCTGCAGAGCACGTCGCCGTAGGACCTTCAGACAATGGAGTGACGAACTACACTGCCTGACGTAGCTATCCTGTCACGTCTGAGAACGCCGTGTCTGCCTGTTCAGCGATACTCTCTTGTGAAACTCGGACTGGTAGGGATAGCGGTATGCGAGTCTTTTTTGTCCCTTGTATGGTCAACATTCTTGTTCAAGATCTTGGGTCAACGAATGCATTTGTACCTTGTGCACCACTTTTTGACAATCCAGCATTAACAATGAAGCAATAATTTGGATTCGGAGTAGATTATTTTCAGCATTACATTCCACCTGTCCCGAGATTCCAACCATGGTCTTGATATCAGTGATCATCTCGACGATACTAATGACGGGTATCGACGAAAAAGGATGATGGTCTCGAAGATACTATGACATCGAGTCGTGGCGGTGGTAGTGTTCTGATCAATTTTTAGGAGACAATGATGTCATGAGTAATGACTCGTCATCTCATCTTAATTAATCCTTCACCAATCATGTAGTATTTCAAAACCACAAACATTTATTTATTTTATATTTATTTTTCTCCATTTTCATTTTCCAATTTAATTGTTATTTTGTATCATAGGTCAAATGTTTGAAAATATCCAAGAAATCGTGTCCAAAATTTCACAAGCCTTATTTGCAAAGAGCTGCAGACTTCACACTTATCTATCCTAAGCAAAACTTTACCGTCCTGTACGTACCTGAACATTAACAGCAAATTCGTCATTCCGCCCTGTAAGTTTTATTTTATTGTCGCAGGCCGCTATGGTCGTGTCAGCTAAATAAATAAATTCAAAGAAGCAGCGAGTACTCGGAGCTTAATTCCCTGCGAGAAAGTGCCACGAATTTTCCTGCCTGCAATTACGCAGCGAAGGAAAAATTTCGTGAATTAAATTTGAGGGCACGCCAAAATTAAAAAAATGTTAATTTCAATTAGTTTTCATTTCGATAACAGTTTATTAGGCAAGTTGAACAATGCTCTGAATCAGCAACAAAAGGGCGAGGAGTAAAGATTAGAATTCCGTGTTATCTGGCCTGCAGTTAAACTTACTACTCAAAACAGCTGTTCGCTGAACCAGTGCCATTTTTCCTTCTGGAGCTTTAACATCCTTGCAGATGTTTGAAATACGCGTTTTTCAACGAAACTGTTTAACGTGTGCGCAATGCGTTGATCTGCGAAAAGAACATACACTTTAGGCGAGGCCTGGTGAGTGCTTTCAAGAAGTCGCGCAAATTAGAAACACCATTTCACAGCACTCCAACATAACTAAAAACAGTTTTTCAAAGCGCTGCGTCTGAAAACTACTCAAGGGCCCTTGCATTGAACCTCGATACAGATTTTCCACAAATAAAATGATAGGGTCACTGCTTGCAGTCTCTTATGTACACGCAGCACGACAACGCTGAACGCCTTGCACTTAGTGGCTATGGCAAACTTGATGCATGTGGCAGTATCGACCTTATCACTTCCGCATTCCCGTGCCTCACACGCGGATAATAGCTCCAATTTAGGTGGGCTCTTAAAGACGAGAAAAATTCACGGATTCAATTTCCTGAAAGCAGTGAGTAGTGAGGCGTGCCCTGAAATGTAGCGAGGGATTCAAACCTTGTTTTCTTGCCGGTTTATTTTGCACTCAGGTCCTGCAGGGTTGTCCATTCGAATTTGACCCAGTTGTGAAAGTAACTTAGACGTATTCGTGTGTAAACATAGGCTCATCCTTAAACGTTTTGGAAAAAATGTCCGGCCCATACTTGCTGTATGAGGAGCCGTGGTTTAGAATGTTTAGGCACGAGTGACCAGGCGTTAGGGTCCCTTGTTCTAACCCAGGCCCAGGTGAGCAGGAGTACTTAGGACAGAGAATCTCATGTGAGGCGTGTTAAGGACAGTGCTGTCTACCAGATCCAGCTACAGTTAGCGCCATANCCCTTGTTACCCTTGATTTACCCCACTAACAAATAAACACGAATGTCGCTCGACTTACGTCACAATTAAAATATATTTGCTCTTCAACAGCAAAATAGTTTCACTGTTTCAGAACGATAAATGTTAACAAAATATACTTTTTAACCTCTCAAGTGAAGAAGACTGACTGTAAACTCTGTTACATTAAGGCAGTACAACTTTGGTCACAGAGTAAGTAACAATACAGAGATGAAACACCAGCACATACCACGAGCGACAGCTTCGCACGCCAATAAACTAACGTCACTGGCCAACAAAACGTCGGAACGCCATTCACCAACCAGAGCCTGGTTACTAACTTTGCCGGGCGGTAGTCCAGCCAATAGGGAAGCAACACGCAGTGGCCAATCAGACACGAGGCCCGTTTTCGGAGCCTCGCACAGCCAATCGCAAAATGAGTAAGCTAACATCAAACGAACCGTGTGGCCGCGGTGATAGAGCAATACTGATGCTGTACTGCACCGACCACGTCTAGGGGAATGTGTGCTCCGCGAGTGGACCGAGGGGACATGGACTGGTACAGTGTTAGAGCAGGTGTCGCCAGGAGAGTGTTACAGGTGTCCGGAGGTATGTGCCAGCGAGCGCGCGCCGCCGACCTCGCAGTATAGTGTGTCTCACTGTGTGCCGTGGGAAGACATGCACGCAGCTCCTTGCCGCCGCAGGCTTCTCGAGTGTCCTGCAGGACCAGCCGAGTGCAGATCCGGCCTCCCAACCCCGCTCCCCTCACGGCCCCACATCGCCGGCCGGCCGGAGTCTTCATGCTCGGCTGAAGAGTGTGTTTTGACTGGAGTGCCGAGGTTTAGAATTCCACGCCAGAGGGACTCCAGCCCGCCGCCTGCCACCACTCCAAATGGTCCGTCGCGTCGGTAAAAAACAATAAAAACATTGTGATATTTTATAATTCCATGACTCAGGGACGCCTTCTCTTCACGAAGACATCCAATAACCACGGGCCGTTGACAGTTAATTAAGCACTTTTAAAATCAACCTTCGAAAAATGACACTGTTTGTTCCTACCTGCACGTATTCTAGTGGGCGCACTGACTGACACGTGCCCGGTACAGTTGGTAACGACGAAGGGAAACAAGCGCCATGTCNGTACAGTTGGTAACGACGAAGGGAAACAAGCGCCATGTCTTAACGTTGAATTACATTTGTAGGGGGAACCATTTGTGGAAACTGAAGCGGTTTATAATGTTTTCTACTTTTTTTTTAATGCATTCAGTNTCTTAACGTTGAATTACATTTGTAGGGGGAACCATTTGTGGAAACTGAAGCGGTTTATAATGTTTTCTACTTTTTTTAAATGCATTCAGGTTTAAGAATGACAGACTTTGTAAAATATTTACTTTTCTAATAATTTCAGCTTTACTTGAGAGACACATGCATATATAAAGTGATGCGGCTAGAGGCAATGTTAATGTTATATATGGCCGAAGAACACGCAATGTGCACACAATTACGTCTTAAGCAGGGATTTCAACACTTTTCAGTTTACCGTGAATAGTCTACACTCTAGTGAATATTTTTATGTAAGTATACACATGGTCATTAAAGTCACCCAGTCAGTCACGGAGATGGAGATCAGATTAACTGTTCTGAAATACAAATAGGGGCGAAATATTAACGACAAAGACAGCTTTCTCAAGACGACACTGAACACAATAACATATTTTTATTAATTTTAGCGAGGTCCTACTTGATTTTGACGAAATCGTTTTGGGTGTAACTACATTTCAAACTCTTGCATGTTTATGTGACGTTCGCAGTTGGTCAACGATTTATTCGATACACCAGAAAGTTATAAACAAATAGCAAAGTGCAGGACTGTGTATGGCCTCTCTCTGCAGCAGCGAACAACCAATGATAAGTTGCCATCTGGGTGATTACACAAACGAGAGTGAAATATAAGACTGCTGCTAAATGAGCTCGCGAATTTTTTCCGTTATTTAGTTATGCGGTGAATTATGGAAGTTCATTAGCTATGTCAATTACTCCAGGTTAGTCGAGTCAACTAAGAAAATGTGTTGTTTCACAGACGTGAGGCAAATAACCGAGGGAAAGCTGCGTGCGTGCACGTACAGTGCGTTGAAGTCTCGCCTGCGTGTTGAACCTCCCGTGAAAACCACGTGCCGCTAAGTGGCGTCTACTAACCAGTAACGTTTAAGACAACGTTAGCACCACAACACTAAGAAGTTTCAGTTTTTTCGGCTTCTAGTGTGTATTTCAAAGATGGCCAGAAGGGTATTGCCTTCACAACAATAATTCTCAGGTACGAACACTCCAGCGCAGCAGTGCAGAGTGGAGATACCTGTGCGGCTCTTAGCATCGAGGTCTTCAAAGCCGATGAGGATGTAGCGAGGTGTGCACGGATCATCGCCGGAATGAAAGAGTGTGGTAAACTGAAGATTCCCCTAGAAAACCCGCCCACCAGCTACATCGTCCGGCTCGATAATCGAACCAGGTTCACCTAGGTGAGGCGAGTAGTCTAACCACTATACCACCGCGGCCTCCACAGTAGTACAGGCAACGCATAGCAACAAAATATCGCGGTAGAGATCGACATGTTCGCAGCTGGAATTCCCGTAGAGGGTTGTTGCCTAGGGAAATACTGCACGCTTCCAATGTGCTAAATACGTCCTGGTAGGCGGAAACCCCAAACAAAGACTCAGTCCATGCATCAAATAGTCTAGCGAATTTTTTTTACAGGACTTAACGAAAGAGTGCTATTGGGTTCAAACTGAGTAAAGCGCTCGTGCTTCTTCCGCTACTAACAAACCTTCTTTTTACATTTGTGTTTGTAAAAATTGCAACACAAAGAAGAAGTTGGGCTTATGAGCCCGACGTTTATAATATAGTAGCCTGAAAACGATTATTCAGTAGAAGTATTTCAAACAAAACTACCAAATAGTTTTATTTTCATTTTTAATAAACCACAAGCAAAATTCAAACCTTTTAAATCACGACAATTCGACTTTTTGACCAATCCCGTTTACCTCTCCCGTCAAGCAAAAGAGAAATAGTAGCTCATTCAGTGTGTATGTTATGAAACTCGAGAGACTTGTGAACACAATTACTTGTTACTCAGCTCTAATTGAGGTAGCGAGGGAGGAGAAGAGCAATCTGTTTCGTGCAAAGAACAAAACTCTTCTACATACATGAAACTTACTTTTATAGTTACACGCATTAAGTTTATATAATCACATTTTGTGAATGTACAGTATTCAGTCGTGTACAATGGCAGCATCCGTGTAAACAGTGATGGGACGTTTGTGTGGTTAATTACAATTCATAAAACAGCCGAAAGTGCGCCAATCACAGTCCATGGTACCTGCAAGCAGAGGCGCGCCGCAAACACGTATTATGTTGAATGCAACATATTTTTGTAACGGCTTGTTCAGGTGTTGATACAAAAATTCAGAACAACTTTTAAGCAAATCTAAATTTTGTAATTTGTGTACGTATCTCATACAAATTTGTAGAGAAGTGGTTTTGCAACAGTACAAAACACATATTGTGAAGTTAAGAGTGTTACTCATTTTCAAAGAGCATGTGTAGCAAAAATAGTTGTGAGTGAGTTAACATTGTCATAATGAAAGTGTGTGTATAAGTTTACCAGAAACACCAACCAGTAAAACAACAAACAACGAACAGATGTGGCCAATTGTTCTAGCAGACACGTCGGCTGCCTCACCTTATTCTACAGGCTTCTGCTAGTTCCTGCGCTAATTGGCTGCCTTTACATCGATATTACTTCCAGGAAGCGGTACCGTTAGGTCATTATAAATTTCATACATGACATTTAAATATAACACTAATCTTTTCTAATAAAATTGAGATATGTCACGAATGAGATAGTGTTAGAGGTAGGCATTAGCAGTGATAGAAGTAGATTTTTCCTTAATCCTTCCGTGGCCACACGATAGACTTATGACATACTTAGTGGTTATTTACAGCATATACACATTTGTGGACGACTACACACAGACGTAGTGTGTAAACCTATGTGGCTGCGGGGACAATGTATTTCAAATGCGAGCTGCGTGGCTGGCGCCGTGGATGAGAGTCGCTTACTCAAGATTGCTTCTTCGGCGGACTTCGGCTCGACGCGGGATTGTCGACCATACCTCAAGGAGCTCGACGATTACGCCCACTAATACTTCAAGCATATATGTAGGTTTCTCTAAAGTTGGCGGCCATATTGGTTTTATCGCCATAGGGCATGTCAAATAGAAAATCTGTCTTTATTATCTACTTTAAAAAAAATTAATTATAAATTTTTATTTGTTTTTAATAATTATTTATTTTAATTTGTATCGTAAAGCTACATAGATTAATGCGGAAACATGCAAATAAATGTCACTCAGTTACTTCATTTCCGGTCTATTCTATTGAAGTCTAATTGTTGCACGATTTCAGAATCTGCAAATTGTTAACTGCCGAAGAAGCGGTGCTCAGTAAGCGACCCTCATCCACAGTCCCAGCCACGCAGCTCGCATGTTTGTCCCCGCGGCCCCATGTATACACTACTTACCGACTATACTGTGAACAATAAGCTAAATAGCAAGTAGATAAATGTAACAGAATTAAACGAGATAACTGGTTTGGACGATTACCAGCGTATTACTTTAAAATTTATAATTTTGTAAGATCAGATATTCCCAAAAAATATTAACTGTTTGGTTTTACTGGGTATTTTTGATTTCTGTGAGACCTGAAAGATAATAAGGGACGGCTTGCAAATGTTGAAAACTAAACTCGCAGCTACGGTTTATCTGGGATTCAAAATCTTTATATCGTGATCCGAGTTTCGTTAGCTATTCCTCGCGAAGGCACCAGGAGATTCACGCCGGTGGCAAGTCGTGAAGAGCGCTCACTCGGACGGCCTTCACAGAGAGCTCAAGTTATGGAAGTAGTATGGAACAAATTGCTGTGTTATCATTTCTGTTTTATTTAGTTTATTTATTCTCGTAGTTTTGTGCAAGCGTCGTTCTGGTATAACGTCTCAGGGTCGCGTGTTTCTGCAGTCTGGTCAGTGTCCATAGCGCACCATGGAAGCTCCAGACAAGGGCGGCTAGACTGGCGACATGCGTGGCCACAGTGACCACAGTCCTGCCTATGTACACGGCTCTGTACAGAGGGTGAAGGCTGTCACAGCGGGCTGCGACCTCGTGCATGCTGTCAGTGTGGAGTGTTGTAGGGGAACATCACCAGTCCCAGTTGTCGCCGTGTGAGGTGACGTCATACGACTGTTGGGGCGCGCACTAAGCATCTAAAAGACACTAGCTGTAGTCCCTACCCACTGCAAAGCCGGAAGTCAGTTAATAAGAATGAAATATAATTTCAAATTTGATTTCTGCATTGTATAGTATATGGAGGAATATGCTGAGGACGACATGCTAGAATGTTTTGCGCGTCCAGGGCACAGAAGCAAGGGAGATATACGGGCGACGTTAACATGCACGCCTATCGCCACATCGTCCCTACATGCAAAGCGTCCAGTGTTTCCATCGGTGAGGTGTACTATGCAAAGTAGATATGTAACAGTGGGACTTTATTACACGCGATGCAAGAACACAGGTTAAACTACGCCTGTCTAATTGTACATGTCTCCTGCCTCTTAAGGGAGCTTCGCTGGCTAACTGCGCAAATGCATTTTTTTAAATATAATTTACAATTTTTTTTTTTTTCAAATACAATTAATATGATAAAAGTAAAAAAAACGGGCTAAGACATTTGGTTTTTACCTTTTCTGCCACAAAGTGTTATTCGCTGAACATTTGTTTATAGAGATAAGCGTAATCACGCAAACAACGACTTCACAGAAAATATGTGAGTAGTTTACAAAGTGGTGTTAACCCCGCGTGGCCTATCAAGCAGGCAAGCAGGTAGGCAGGCAAGCAGGTAGTGGGTTGCTTGCTGGGTGCGTGGACTCGCAGGGCAGTGAACCCAGGCTGGCGGCAGTGCATAGGAAAGCTGCAGACTTGCAGATAGCGGGCGACGCCAACACTGAGAACAGTCTGTGATAAATCAGCGTCATTGTGCTCGGCTAGACACTTATCACACAGCTGCGACTGCAGATAGCCCGTAGGCGCCTCTGGGAACCTGCCTCGCACTGTACCTCCCACACACACCTCGCTACACTGTTGCAGCTCACCTACACTACATTACCTTCACTCATTTGTTTGTCCCTGTGGTTTGTGCTCTACTGACTACCTTACAATACCGAGTCAAATAGCCAGGGCTTCACACTGACCACCTGTATTTAGTTTTTGTTTTAACACTGGCCTATACTATAGATTGCGTCCTTTATCGCAGTTATTTAATATCACAAATGCACGCGAGGGAGTAAGAAACATAACCATGAAGATGAAACACTACTTCTGAAACAGTTCTGTGCAGATATTCACGAAAACACACGGGGCGTGAAATAACAGATATGAGAGTCACACAAACAAATATGTTTGTATTTCAGCCGTCAAAATATATGTACAGAAGAACATATTTTTACAATGCAAAAAGAAAAAAAGAAACACTTGAATTTTACATATTTATTATATGCGTAGTGTCTACATATTCTTTTAAAATATAAAAGTGTTTTTTTTTTCCTATTAAATGCCGAAGTTGTAAGACGGTAGAAGCTCGACTTCGGGTATCTTCGGTAAAGACTGGTTTTCCCTTCTCAATATGCGAGCGCCTGTACCTCGGCTAGCTGCCATTACTGCGCGATCGACGTAGCTCGAGGTCTTATAGTCGCCCTTACGTACTTGCACGCCGCTGTCGAGTCCCATTACACACGGTGACTCACAGCACTGGATTATGACTCCAACACGCCTAAATGTGTGGCCGGATGAAGCTCGTTTACAATCACACCAGCTTAGTCAACATGCCACAGCCAGCGACAAAATGTCAACTACACAAATATTTTACTGTTGTTGATTGTGTGCGCGTATCTGCAGTCAATTCTCCATTTCACAGCCCCAGTAAAGATTATAGTACTACAATTTTTTAATTTCAATATAGACATTTGTTTGGAAAAATAAATAATGCATCATACAGTAAGGAGAATTTCAGTACGCTATACGCTAGGGTGTTTTCTTGTACACAGCCTATCCGCAAAAAAATCTACACCAATTATACAATAACAAGTACGGCTTTCCACTTCCCCTTCCATCCCCCCCCCCCTTTTCCAAAAAATATAAATGTTCTGGGTGTACCTGTGCTGGGGCTGTAGTGGATATGTATACGTTCGCGAGACAAATGTTCTTTGGGAATTGAAAGTAACGATACTGATGCTTAGCTTTTGAGTTATTTAGTGATTCCCAAAGCAGCGCGCTGGCATGTCGGATTTGCTAGGAATGTTTGCCCGCGCGAGAGATTGGCGTCAGTCGTCGCGGGCCAGGTCAGTTGAAGGGAGCTATTAGTAAGTTATAGCGTGGTAATGGATTAACCCGCAGACGTGACACCACTGTTCCCTTGCTGGTACGACATGTGTTGGTCCACACTCCCTGGCACAGAACCTGCAGTGACTAGAGTATCACCTCTGACCTGGAGATCACTCACGTGCAAGGGGGAACTGTGCCGAGTTACCTGCACTAGTAAACACAGAGGCCCAGCCACAATAAAACGCCTTTCATCCAACACATCACATTCGCAATTAGACCGAGAAAACAGTGCATTGGATATTACCTCCAAAACAAATATTTTGATTATTAAAAAACTTTTATAACCTAGAGGTCATTTTTATTTTAAATAAGCGCTCTACAAAATAATTAAGACATGAAGTTTTCATTTCACTCTTTTAATAAATCTAAAACTACTAAAATATAAAGAAAAATATGTAAATTTAATATTTTTTGTTATTTCTATTGAAGGTTATTGAACTGAAACTATCAATTTGTCACGCCTATAAAAAATGACAAAATATCAAAATTAAACAATATTTGTTCTTTTTGATGTTAAGTAATTAAATTATGTGGTTGAATATGCCAGGATTTCAAAGCATGACATGAAAATTAAGTTATGGAATTCTAAACGGCATATAGTGCCAGTGGGTAGTTGTCATAGCAATTTGTTTGTGTTAGCAAATAACATATTTCCTAACAGTCCAAAAAATGACATCAGTAGGGTCGCACGATCCCCATATCTGTAATGTGATTTGTGCATGCACACATGCTGAAAACAAGTTCTGGCTGTACTTTCCTTAGAAGTGGGCAACACACTTGCCGATACCAGAGGAAGTCAGGGCCTCGTCAAGATGTCAGCTGAACTGCAGCCAGCTATACAATTATAAAATTCACATCGGTGTGGAAGCCGAACAACGAGAGCGACTAACGCCGTGGAAAAAAAAACTGAGATAACTACATGAGAGATGGATCATGTGTACTGCGCGAAATTGTGTTGTTTTACGTCGTGTAAAGAAAAAGGAAATAGAGTGGGTACGAAAAAGCCCTGTAATTACCACAGATATACTGTAGTAATCACTAGGTACAACTTATGAGTAGCAATACAATAGTTTTACATATTACATTTTACGTTAGTCGGCTAGGACTAATACGTTACAATTATTTTAGCTCATCTGCATGATCAGAGCGTGCTCTATAATTGGTCACCAATAAATACTCAAAATACAGGTTGACAAAATTTTTTAATATATTTGGTAAATAAACAAAATGGCTGAAACGAGAATAAGACAGTATTGTTCCGCGGACGCCTGCGGGGCGTGTCGAGTTCGTGAGGGATGGAGGTCGCGAGAAGAATAAAATAACTTAATTTGATTTTAATTCATTCACATATCTATTATTTACACTATTAAATTATGTATCTCCACCATAATTTTTTTATTTCTCAGTGAGCACAATATTTAATCTCTATTACAACTCTAAATAGCGTCCTTCTTAATGTCACTGTTTGTTTACAGTCAATTAACTCATACTCACTATTAACATGTAATCAGTCCATCTGTTGCCGTAATTTGTAATGTCTTTCACTCACACATCCAGTCCAATAGTCCAGCCTGCAGTCGTACTATTCACTGCTCTGATGTTAGAAGTCGCATATTTTCCTCCCGCTGGCCACTTATCTCGCCGCGCCCTTCTCTTCTCGCTTGTCGTCTATCGCTTAAATTCATCCATTCAACAACTGCCGGATCGGAGGCCCCACGCGCCTTTTATAGCCACTGGCCTTGACCTGGAAGGTTTACCGCACCTCGAGTCTAGCTGAGAGAAGCGAGGTCAGTAATCAAGAGCATTCTTCAGATGTCTCAAAGACACCCGATACCCAAGGTCGTGGGGCTGGCACGCACCCTGCTAGACATAACAGGCACGCTTTGTGAACATTCCTTTGTGAAAAAGCCACCGCGTCTCCGGTTGGAACTGATAGAGTGCGCACGCGTCAATAAATCATCCAACTACTCTGTACTTCACCTGCACTAGCTCGCGTGGGACTATATCTAACTTCGATATTACAACTGAGACCTAAAATTAAAATGTTAGGACGGGAATTGGGGTAGGCTTTGCCATTGATCACCTAAAAGATATACCCCTACAGGGAATACAATTAGGTCAAGGTCATCTGGATTCAATATGGCGGTATTATTCAGTAATTTAATATACTTTTTGACCTTTATGAATTCATTTAATTTTTACAATTTTGCTCGAGTTTTTGTTTTTAAGGTCATTCAATGTCACGGCTATAGGGTGAAGGTCATGGGTCAAGTTCACCTGGGTTAAAACATTGCGGTTTGGTGATAACATGATGGCTGGTCGGTTCCAGTCCCCTGTCCCCTATATTCCCATACATTAAAAAAATTTAATTTTACATATTTTTTAAATATATTTTTTTATAATTCTTATAAATATTTGGGGGTGTTGTGAAATTTTTCAGAATTTTTAGACATTTTCGGGATTTTTTTGGAAATTTTTTTAAGGTCTAAGGTCACTGTGGTCAAGGTCAAAGTTCCGGGTCCAGGTCACCGAAATCCAACATGGTGGACAAGACGGATGACAGAACCGATGTGACTGATGATTAGGTCTGACACCGGACCCTGTACTGTGTGCATCGATTTGGCATACTCTATGCCTATAAAACCAATATGGCCGCCATTGCTCTGCCCTCAAAAACTATCCCCCCAGATCCGTCCGATGGATCGAAAATTGCCTTTCGGGGGATCGTTTTTGCTGCTGTGGGGATCTGGTGCTTTTTTTTAAGGGAAAAAAAAGGAATTTTTAAGGGAAAAGAGGAAAATTTTGATGGTGAAAGAAAAATTTTGAGAGGAAGTTTAGTCGATTTTGAGGGAGAAATGGCGACCCGGTGTTCGGAATGACAGTATGAATGGCTCCGAGCTCCGGTCCCACGTCGCGATAGCCCAAATCCGCCGTAATCATTGTACTTAGGAAATGCCTACAACGGCGCAATGTCCGTCCAATTGTAAAGAAATATTCACGTCAAATAATATGTTTAGCAATTTGCAACATGTTGGCGGCGCCAAACAGATGGAGAGCGCTGCTCATTTCTCCACCCTACGGAGATGAGCTGCAGCTGCTATTACTGTTTCATCACGCGAATTAATATGAAGTAATATTGCCGATGGGCCAAACGAGTGATCGATTGCAACACTTACCGCCAAGACGTTCCACGAACAACAGACTGCACTGAAAATGCAGTCTGGCCAACATAAGCCAAGATGGCGCCAATGTAGTTCCGAGCACAGATAGAACCTTCTCAGCCAAGGGCGCGAGTCACTTGTCCTTCTCGAGCTCTAGATCGTTATCCGATGCGAAATTTTTCGAAATATTTCTATTGTTATGGTTTACAGCTTTGCATGTGCGCGGAAACTACTTGCTAACGTCACAAATACAAACGAAGCTCGCATAGAGTGAAATTCGAGAGAGTAAAACTCGAGGTGTAAACTAGCACAGGCGTACAAATTCACAAACGAATATCTCTGATGAAGGAAACAAGGGCAAGTGATCAAGAGCCATTGCACTGAAATCAAACACATCCCAGATTCCTTTCGCATAGCCTAGGCGTAGTATCTCCCTGGCTGGCGTACAGAATCTCATTTCCCGTGCCACTTGCGTCATAAACTGAGACATGTTCTATCTCCTAATCTTGTACGAAATCTGCCTTGCACGACGGAATTTAGTGTAAGGCCTGAATCTTGCACGAGTTTAGCATGTACTGTATCTTACGTGCGTCGTGTAAAACCTGCTTTAGGCCGTGTTTGGATTGAGTATTTAATTGTTTAGTAATTTGCGATTTTGTAGGTTTCAGTTCGGACGCTGTCGGCAGTCACTTGTTCAGCAACAGTAACAATAATAACTTACTTAACAATTTTGGCCTGAAAATGTATTTTTAAGGAAAAGTAATTGTTAAAATTAAATGTGTTTATTAAAAATAATACTTGATTGATCAGGATGTTACTATATTCCAAATTATATGTCCAGCAATAATATTTCACCATGTATTACTATCATTGTAAACAAATTTGCAGCTGCCCTAATGATTTGAACGAGTAATCATGATAAAGCACAGTTATTTATCCCAGAATAAATTGATTGTGTATTTCCGTGTATATTTTCTATACTTTTTAGCGTATCTAATGTTCAGCCTACAGATGAAAACAAATATGGTGGCGATTTGGCATTTTCATAAAGGTTCGCTACATACAATATCCGAAATACGAAATTACGAAACACGCCATCATGTTTGTTTACATACTCGGGTCACGTGACCACTTAACAAAATGAGTGAACTGGAAGACGGCGTAAGTAGCAGTTTTTTTAGGCAGTGAGAGTGTGGGTAGAGCATCGGGGACCCCCACGGGTCAGCTGGTGCCCCGCCCTGGAATGTCCACTGGGGTTGGAGGGGGGGGGGGTGCGCTACACAAAGAAGCGCACAAAGCTCGCACCAAGTCCCGTTATTCGCCTCAGCTAGGCTGCCCCCGCTATGCACTCTCTCCACACCCCCAGTGCCTACATAACAGTACAACATTCACAAGATCAGAATTATTGTGCGAAATTGATTCACAATTAAACACTTGTGTATTATTTTTAGCCAATAAAATTTTGTTAGGAGTCTGGCGTTAGTTAGCGCTGTTTTTTTATAACGGATTTTCGTAACAGGTTGTGATATTGTATTGAAAATTTACTGTGATTTAAAATATTTAGAATGTTTACTCGTCTTTAAAATATTTTTTTTTTTGCTATCGTAAAAATGTGAATAACTAGTAACAATTTCTGCTAGTAAAATGCCACCTGTCGATTCCNATTTTTTTTTTTGCTATCGTAAAAATGTGAATAACTAGTAACAATTTCTGCTAGTAAAATGCCACCTGTCGATTCCTCTAAATTTATATCTTGCGACATTTCTTCGTTTCTGCAGCATAACTGTTCCTCCATTTCAAATAAACAACTCTTCTCTGATTGGTCATTTCCCGATGCGCCCGCACAAAAAATGAAATATATCATTTCCTTTGTGTAATACGTGAGGAACTCTCATGCACACGGTCCTTTTATGCGCAGTTGTGAATCAATAGGTTCGAACACATGGCGGTCAATTCTTGTGCACACGACCCATTTCTCTGTGGTTAATTTTATGCTTACAATTGTGAACCAAGCTTTAGACCTGCCACACTCACGTTAATTGACGGCTTCAGGTGTTGCAAATAAGTAATTTGTTTGATACTCGTACATAATCTATACGCAGAACTGGTTTCATTATCACAAGAAATAAGCTATAGGCTTTGTCAGCGACAGTGGTGTGAACTAGTCATGACTGTAGAGCAGTATTATGGCTTACGAATCAGTTAACTACAGGGAAACCATCGTACACTGAGCCTCTCAGCGTGCAGTGCACTCTTCCTGTGCGTTATGTACACAAGTGTACGCTGAGTCTGGAATGAACGTAGTCAGTATGACGTAGAAGCTTGAAGAACGTGATCTGACATGAGCGTGGTAGGCTAACTTGTTGGCTATAAACTGGCATTTACAGCGAACATGATATATGTTCAAGCGCGATTGTGATTCTTATCTGTGAACGTAATACTCGGTAACAACGTTCCCAGTTTTAAAGCACGATGTGAATAGCTATATAGGTTGTAGTTTCAGAAGACATTTGTTTATGTTTGCTGTATTTAAGCTGACTTAGCACTTGTTTCGTTACCGAAATCAATATATTGAAACGAACTGACCGTAATATAGATAAGTAGCTCGGTTTACGGATTAGTTACGAACAGGGAAGATCAATGGGCAATGAGTCCTGCTGTGTGCAGTACAGGGTAGATTTGTAGTAACTATACTCACCTGACTTGGTTGCGTGTGCACTTAGTTTGCATTCTTACGTCATATGTACATTTTATATTGCCATGGCCCTAACGACTTTACTCATGCGTTAGGCAAATGAAAACGTGGAATTGTTATGGACCTAAAGTTGTTACTAATATGGCAATTAATTCTTTAATGCATATAAAGCAAAATTACGCCGACATAATTTGTCATGGATTTAAACGTTGCACACGCAGTACGTTAAGACTTCAGAAACCTTTTACTTAATTGGCTGCCAACTTAACTGGCAGCGCTTGCCAATGTGTAGTAGTAGCATGTATGAAATTAACGGCCAGTGATTTCTTTTTCAAAGGTTTAATTAAAGATTGCTCATTTTACTATGAACAGCCTATGGTAAGATTCCTAAAGGCCGTGTTATGTAAGCTGTGATAACATTTGTACACTGCTTAAAGCATTTTTTCTCCAGACGCATTGCAGTGTTAACAGATGCGCCTGACTGAAGAAACGAAACAATTTGTAATACAATAATTTGTGGAAACTTTGCACCAGCCAGGGCAACTTTGCACCGCCTTGTTTAATTTCTATTGAACGCTCGACAAATCTCTGCACATTACTGTAATCCTTATAAATTAGGTTGGTAACCATGAAGTATACATCTAAGTGGGGGCCGTTGCGCAAAATTTCCAATTATTTCTTTATTTACAGTGGCGAAGTTAAGGGTTGAATGCCTTCTCTTAAACTTCACCAGGTGTAAGTTAGTGTACGCATACGTGAACACAAAAAAATTTACTTAAATTAACGAGAGGCGAAAATGAAATAAGATACCTCAAATAGAATAAACGCTTAAAAATGATCTTGTAGTTTCTAATTATGTACATACCTTGAGCAGGACTAAAGATGAGTGCATTTTTAAGGAAAGTAAAATTACAATAGCGCAGTAATATACGACATAATCAACGTTACCAATGTATTTGTTTTTTTACATAGTCTTGTTTTTTGTGGGTACAGTTAAGGCCTTCTCATCATAAATTTAAGAGTGTGGAGAATCTGCAAATAATGTAAGAATAAAAAGCGAGCATACTCCCTAAACTAACGCGAGAGAAAAAGACTCACACATGTGCAAGCTTACTGCGAAAGATCTCTCGCTGGTTGGTCCGGCAGGCAGCAGGTTAGTCTAGGGCGACACTTGTCATGGTGAAGGCTCGCGTGTCCTTGTCGCTAGTGTGCGCAGCGACGCTGTTCCTCCTCTGTACTGTGGTCTGCTCTGTGCGAGCAGCACGGCAGCGGGCACAAGACAAGGCACAGTGGACAGGGACAGGAATATCATTCCTGGAAGTGGCTGTAAGGGCGCATGGTTGAGGGAGGCGCCACAGGTACCCGGCTTTGTGTGTCTCCAGCTCCAGAGGCCATTGTTCTCTCCAGGTAAGGGAAACATCGCCACCTTCCAGACTCCAGTCCATAGTCTGCAGAGATGACCCTCGCCTCGCGCTGAGCCGCAGAGTGCGACCTCACACTGCGTCAGCCCTGGAGGCAGGCCACTTTCTGATACGTCAAGGACAAACACAACGAGTTCATAACGGTGATTATCGTCTATTCGCGGTTTATTCACACTTTTTGAATCAAACCTATGAAAAATGCCACTTCTCACAAACATTCCATGCTACTGTTTATATAAAAGTACCTTATGATTGGTTACATTGAACTTATTCTTATATTATATATTTTATTTATATTTTATTTTCAATTAATATAAATAAAAACAGGGAGATAATAGGTGTGTTGGTAACTCCTAGTAAGAAATAGTTCTTATGCAAAGTAATATTACATTGAGTGCGTACGAATCCGACGCGTGGTCCCTTGTGTAATTTCCTAGACTTGGTTCAGCTCTGATTAGATGAGGTGGAGGAAGCCTGTAAGTATACATTTAGCAAGGCTTCAGAAAAGTTGGAAGTAACCGTGAAAAGCCTATGGTAACTGCACGTATGACTACGCTATTGCCATTTAACTTTCCTTAAACATCCACTCGTATCCAGTCCTGCTCAAGATGTCTACATCATCAGAAACCACTGAATATTTTTACGAGTTTAATCTAGTTGAGTTATTGTATTTCCGTTTCTCCTCTTGTGAATGTCTTATTTTTTTTAATGTTTACGTATGTGTACAGTATCTTTACCAGGTTAAGTGTACGAGAACGTATCAAGTCTTAACTTCGCCAGTGTAAATAAAGTCAAAAATAAATAGCTACATTAATTAAGGGTAATTTTGCACCACATATTTTCGTTGAAAATAACTAAAGTCGAAAATAAATAACACTGTTGGCAATACCTTCAGTCAGCTGGTTCGTTAATTGCTTGTGCGTGCATTCACGTTGGTAGCACTTGCTAAAAAAAAGCGCACAAGGCAAAAAAATAACTAATTAAAGATTTTCGTTGGAAAATAATAAAAACCTGTCGCGTTTTCAGTGACATAACCAGTTTTTACAACATTGTGGCGATTTACGTCGTAGATCAACAACTTTTCAACTTGTATTTATTGTGCGAGGGAGGATGCTCGAGTGGAAATATCTAGATGTATGTGAACCCTGCGAATTA
Source organism: Clitarchus hookeri (assembly GCA_002778355.1). Taxonomy (NCBI): domain Eukaryota; kingdom Metazoa; phylum Arthropoda; class Insecta; order Phasmatodea; family Phasmatidae; genus Clitarchus; species Clitarchus hookeri. The sequence continues at coordinate 307,144 of NQII01000632.1, read as the reverse complement.
TTGTGAGAACAACCTCAACTCAGTTATTTACGTGCTCAGGTTGCAGCTGTTCGTTCACTGACTGTTGTCGCAGTTCGACTGGCTGCACCTGACGCGATCACATTTCTCCTTGAATACGACTCGCCGAGGAGTCGTCCAGGAGTGGTCAGACTTCTGTTGTCTACATGTCTTGTGAAATTCACGGGCCTATAACAACAACACGACACGGTAGCCTCGTCACGACGGAGAACTTCCAACCGCCAATCAGAAGCAAGGTCAGTCCGACAATATCGAAGCCTCGACTGCACGACACAAACTTCTCTACGTGTCGAGCTCGTCCGGGGGGTTGCAAACATTACAAGACAACATTTCATCCATATTTACCTACTGTAGTAAATAATAAACTAACTATCTTGGCGCCAAAATAACCTCTATGTTTGTTTCTACGTTGTTCTAGTATGCATTTAAATTTTATCACAGACAAACAATCGTTAATTGATTGTGAGTTTAGTGCTAAAAAATGGATGCTATACGGGTTACTTGCCATTTGAGGTATTTTGCCAACAGGCAAGTACGACACTTGTCGAACAGGTATTGTCGGGCTGTTACAAAGGCTGAATGCGATATCAGATGGAATCCGTGTGATGTGTCGGGCACACTTTTAGAGACTACGCGTGTATTTACTCCTTCGTAAAGAAGACAATGTGCCTTAAACAATCGTTAAATGGGCTAAGAATGATGCTTAACAACATTTACGAGTAGAATTAATTTGTATAAATAACTCACAAATAAACATTTTAGCACAAAACAACTCATAAGCAAATGACGGCAGTTGCGATTACATTACGAGTAACGAAAACAAAGAAACTAAATTGCTGAACAGAATTCGTCCAGGTTTCTACAGCATATTTTCACAGTAATACTTGTCACTCTATGCAAGTTTCGTGAAAATCCGTCGAGCCGCGCAGTTTTGAAAGCACACAGCACTGACGCGTGTTAGTTCTACTGCTTTGCTTGAGAAAAATAATCACGTCTCGCTTAGAAAAATATAATGCCTACACTGATATGAACGTAACTTCACCAGAACACTCAAATATCTGTACCTGTGCGATGACAACGCACAATTAATGCAGAATTTAATTTAATTTTTCTTCAATCGCCGATCTTGAAATTGAGTCGTGAAAACTCAGGCGATTCACGGCAGACAGTACTTTTGAAAACCCTGCACGAGATCTACTTGTATGCACGTTGTGTATTCTTACGCCATACGTAGAAATAACATTGCCGTGGGCCTCGTCACTTTATGCATACGTCGGCCAAGTGAATCTGCGAAATTATTACAAAAGTAAATGCTTTCCAAATTCGCCAGTCCTGTCATTTGTGTGAATTTAAAAAAAAACTAACTAAATAATTTCAGCGTGTTAAGAAATGTTTGTCTAACACTTTTAATCCAACGCCAAGACACGGAGCTACTCTCCCTCCGTCGTTGCCAACTTAACTTGGAGCACGCCAGTCAGTGCGCCCGTTCAAGTATATGCAGATAATAGCAGTGATATTTCTCAAAGGTTGAATATTTTCTGATTTTAAACAGCGCAAGCGCCAGGTAAGGGTCAACCCTAATCTACTATTAGCGTGCAGTTTCAGGTTTTGCAAACAAGACATTTGTAATGTGTGCTGTAGTAAAGTCGACACCACACCTGTTCCTTGCTCTGCCGAATGTTGTCCGTGAGTACACCATTGCCGTGCCGCAAGGCTCTGTACCTCACGCCAATATTTGGAGTGCTCCGAGATGTGCGTGGCTAAGTAAGCCCAGTGATGTTGAAAATGTGTAACAATACTTTGAACTTCGAAAAGTAATCTACCTTCGCAGTACTGAACTAATGGAACGAGATAATATGTAGCGATGAGTTAGTAGGGATTGTTCATCCTCCGTGCCCACCTACAAGAGATGGTTGGCAGTAGCGAAGCAGTAGAGGCGCTGTACCACCGTCCTCAGCGACGTAACATGAGGAGAGGAGAGGAGAGAAGTCAGCTGTGGGCGAGTGAGAGCGACATTGAACCCAGATGATAGTGGCGGCCTGCGACAGGAAATAGCGCCAGATAACAGCTGCCACGCCAGTCCAAGGTCACTCCGCCTCAGCCGGCCTGCTCACTGCCTACCACTATTACCCTCCTTATCTCATTCTACAACCTCTTACCTCTTTCTGAAGTTAACCTTTGTTAAATCACTCCTTGTTTGACGTATTTGTTTCTCTCATAAATATCTCGTGTATCACAAGCGTTTTATACTCCTCTTTACATACCATTGTTTAATATATTTTATCTATTAAATGTAATATTTCGTTTATAAACAAAATGGATAAAAACAGAGAGAAAATAGGACCATCGGTAATGCCTAGTAACAAATACTTTTCATGCAAAAATTATTAAACCGAATGCCCAAGAATTCGGTGCGTTGTCCCTCCGGTGTAATTTTCTAGACTTTGTTAAGCTTTGTTTATATGAGGCGGCGGAATATCCTGAAAGTACGACTTCAGTTGGGCTTCAGGAAAGCTCGAAGTAACCGTGAATGTACTATGGTGAATAACATTTATAATCAGGGACACCTGATTCCTGCGGAAAAGAGAGAGACACGCACACACACACACACAATATATATTTCAGTACTTTTTTTAAAAACTGACCTACCCTATTGCTAAGTATGAAGTGTACGTCCTAGGTAGGGACGGGTGCTAAATGCGTATCAGAGCTAAGCCCCTTACACGCCTACAGGAGAGGGAACTGCGTGCAAGAGGGCGTGAGGCGTGGCAGAGGGGGATTGGGCAGCAATGGCCGCCGTTCTTGGCCATGACTGCCGTCCTAGAGTGTTCCTACACTTGAGGTCATATCTAAGAAGGCGGAGGGGAAGAACCGGCATAAGCACCGTAAAACCCCTCCCGACAGGAAAGAAGTTCAAACTTACTCATTCATTATAGAAAATGCTACGGGCGACAGGTGGTGTGAATTCCATTCTCTTTAATGTGAAGTTGAAAATCTAGAAGAGAGGCGAACTAGCTCAATAACATATACAGCAGCAATTGAATGCAGGGGCCCTGCTCCTCGTCGAGTGCGTCGGGAAACTGGGCAGCTCAGTCATGACACCCTCTCCATCTTCACCCTTCCGCACAGACATCAGGGTCTCCACACCAAGGGTGAAGGCGGGGAGAAACGACCGGGGAGCCTCCCCATCCACCAAAACATATCGGTGGGACATCCGGGACTTTCCAGTGATTGTGGCGAATCCGCTGGCCCAGGAGTGAAGTCTGACTTCAGGATGCTTCAGAGGTCCGATGCATTCCATTCCATCCCTCACGCGCCCACAGTCGGCAGTCAGCAGAATCCAGCAGTGAGGTCCGCTACACTTCGCCTTTGAGGCTTCCAAGATCCCCTCCCCCCTTGATCATTGGACTGCCTCCCACACGACGCGCTTCGCCATCTCGCACTGAGCTATANTTCCAAGATCCCCTCCCCCCTTGATCATTGGACTGCCTCCCACACGACGCGCTTCGCCATCTCGCACTGAGCTATAATTCATTTCATATAAGAAGGCCACATTCTGACAGTCAGTGAGTGGCAACTTAATATATTGAAAACAACTAACGTCCCATTTACAAAATCCTGTATCAGCTGATGCACGAACGAACAAAAGTTAATATTACGTTGGCTATTCTGAGAGCAGTGCCGAAGCACATCACACAAGCAGAAAATACGCGCATAAGAAAGAGTTCGTACATTAATTAATACATTTTATTTTACGTGGTCATAAAACAGCAGTTTTTAGTTTTAGAAACGAAACTTCGTGATAAAATAGTAATGTATAGGTGTTCAAAATGAGATACTAAACACTTGAGTCGCCCGCCCATGGAGCCAGAGGCAACACAATTAGACACTCACTACACTACTCCCTCCAAAGGCCAATAGGTACACTGCACCGGTCACTTAGGCCGCCCTGCCCAGGCTGGTTATGGAGGAACTCGGGGAGGTGGGTTTTCCAGGTCCACAGACACACTGCAAGTCGCGGAAGGGGTCAGGGGGCTAACCAATACAAACTAAATAAACTAGCTTAAACCNACCAATACAAACTAAATAAACTAGCTTAAACCAAACAAAACTGATAATAATCAAATACTATACAAATAATGAGTAAAAAACACGAAAAAAATTATAAATACAAAAAGGAAAAAAAATTATATATACCCATCATATATATATATACTATTATCAATACTAATTACTGATAATGACGCGCCTACTTGATAGTCTGTTCCAGGTCGGGAAAAAGAAAATAGTACAGTAAAGCAAACAGGCGGAGCTCTGCTTTGACTAGAATCTGAATAGATGCTGGTACCAAGGGCCCCTCTAGCATACTGACAATGAGATCNGGCGGAGCTCTGCTTTGACTAGAATCTGAATAGATGCTGGTACCAAGGGCCCCTCTAGCATACTGACAATGAGATCTCAATATCACTACACGACCACACGATGAAATGTACTTCGTTGGTAGAGACCAGAGACTCACCTACACATTACATGCGAGATTAATTAGCACGCTCGTACACAACAGGCCGACATGTCAGACACACATCACGACACTGGCATTCACTCCCCCGCCGAACACAAAAACACGTAACAGTGGACTTAGCGCCGGAGCCCGTTGTGGAAATTAGCTTCTATAGTGGTGAATGCAAGTTTTGGGTACTTAGAAGAAAGGATTTTGGGACTTAGATTTTGCGTACACAGTGGTGATCAGGGAGGTCGCGAATTACTCAACAGTATAAATGTTATTGTTTTGTATGACTGCGTGTTTGTTGTGGATATGCATGAGCACTACCTACACCCCGGGTGTACCGGTGGAGGCAATACCCTCAGGTTCAGTTGTTTGTGAACTGGTGTGAAGGTGATTGTGTTTGGAAAAGAAATAAAGTTGGATTGCGGTTGGCATCCTTTTCTTCTAGAGACCAAAGGCCTCTGCGATTGATTCAATAAGATTGTTGTTTTTTATATATGAAATGTGTTAATGATGAGTGGTTTTTCTGGGAAATACTGGGTGTTTTTTAAAAGAGCTTTTTTGGGAAACTTAAATGTATTTTGTGAATGAATGGTTTTGGAAACCAAATGTTTGTATAGGTAAAACCTAAGGTGTTTCAATTTTTGTAAATTGAAAGAAAGGGTCACGAGGAAAAGAATATTGGACCAAAATTAAACTACCTATAAAACGAAACCGTGTTTTGNTTGGACCAAAATTAAACTACCTATAAAACGAAACCGTGTTTTGTACAATTGTGTGTATTGTCACCCATTCTGGTCAGCAAGAGAAAATAAATACCAATTACTCTGTTTTGAAAGGTGTGTGATATAAGCTTCCCTCTCCCGTCCTCTTCCTGGATAGTGCTAGGTAGGCGGAGGTTGCGAGTGGAGTTGTGGCGGTACAACAACCCGTCACAGAGTGTTCACTAATAAATAAATAAATAAAATTCCATTTTAATATTGAAAAAAAATGGCATTCTTTTTTTTTAAATTTAGTTTCGTCCGAATGATTTCCCTCTTAACCCTATTTATATTAAAAATGTATTTTATTTAATGAAAATCGAGGATGCATAAGATGAGAGTCAGAACCAACACACTACATATATCGTACTTTAGACACTTGGTGTGTAACAGCGAGCTAGAAACAAGGAGACATGAGTGTGACTGTCTTGTCCAAGTCCTGGCATGATGGCTGTAACGAATAAACAAGCTCGAAAGTATAGCGGACTGTGAAGTACAGTCTGGATCCTAATATGCATACACCTAAAAAAATTCGCTTATTCAATGACGTTTGCAAAAGATTCTACACGCAGAAAGATTTCAACAGATAATTGTTAGGGACTCCCTCCATCGGCCTGTAAACGGGGACAACGCAACCGATATAGGACAGTGTAGTCCGTGGACGGTGTCCTTTGTCGTCGGGCCATGGGAACGAGAAGACCACAGAAAATGGGTGTGTTCGGCCGTCGACTTGCGCGATCTTAATCAGCCTTTGGAATCCTGAACATGGTGGAGACTCTCCAATTAGGTGCTTATCAGAATGTGGCTGGTTAAATCGCTATAAAATAATATAATTTAATATTTCAGTATATTTTTATAGCTCCCCCCGTTCATATTTAATCATATTTATATTAAAATAATATTGTACAATCTTAATGTTAAATAAACCTCTTTTATATAGTGTTCATTACATAACTCATATCAATAACTTGTTACGCTCCTATATCCCCGTTAAGGATAAATATGAACAAAATGTAAAAACCATAACAAAATGTATAGAACGCTTGTGATACAGGACATATTTAGGAAACAAAAAAACACGTAATAAATGTGGTGAATTCTCAAAGGTTTGATCCAAAAAGTGCAAATATACCCTGAATAGACTATACATATGAAAGGGTATTCAATTTAGAAACAATCTAAATTGGTACTCCATTGACTGAATGCCAGATACTAATAAACTTTATTTAGTGTAGTAAGCGTGTCAAATATGGTGTTAACAAATAGGTTGGTGGTAAATGGGGAAGTAGATAATAACAGTAATGTTATTCATATAATGGTAGATACAATTTCAGCTTGTCTCAAATGCGAGTAAATGTGCACAGAATGCAAAGTGTTAATGTATGCAGTATGAACAATGCAATAAAACCTTAGCCGGAACCAGCATATTGTATAATTCTGTGTAAAAAAAATGCCACCCAATAATAATAATGTGTTTAATAAGATTTGAGGGATTACAAAATATTATTGCAACGAAACAACTAAACGCACATTAATGAGAATCGTGCAGAATGAACGTGAAACTCATTCAGTTTTGCGTGACACCTACAAATGCTCAGTGTGCACCGCGAGTAACACGGCATGTATCGACGCGACAGTCCAGTTCTTGCCACACTCGCCTGTCGACAATGCCTGCCGCAGCGGCGATCCGCTCTCTGCTATATCACGCGGCAACGGTGGGGCGTATATAGTCTATTCGCGATTTCTTCACACTTTTTGAAGGAAACCTTTGAAAAATCACCCCAAATACGACGTGTTTGATTATTTCGTTAATATTCCATGTATCATAAGCCCTGTTATTATGAACGTATCTCATGTTTCGTTAAATTGATTTTTTACCAGTATTTTATTTATAAATTATAATATTTCATTTATAATAGATATGAATACAAACAGTGAGAAAACGCGTGTGTTGGTAGCGCCTAGCAAAAAGTAGTTCTCATGCACTATATAATTACAACTGAGTGCGCACGAATTCGGTGCGTTGTCGTTTGGTGTAATTTTCTAGACTTAGTTTAGCTTAGTTTGCACTAGGCGGAGGAATATCCTGGAAGTAGAACTTTTATCAGGGCTTCAGAAAAGTGTGAAGTAACCGTGAATGGATTATACCATGTCTTTGATGTAACCGCACAAAAATAAAAGACGGCGTGAGGTCCGGTGATCTTGAGGGCCAGAGTCTTAGGTGCTGGACATCTTCAGATACCAGATACACGTCTTATCCATCACCTGGCCAGCACGTCGTTCAGATGGAGACTAACTTCATTCATGGTGGAAATGGGTGGAGCAGCCGTCATGTAGGCAATTATTGTTTCCTGAGAACTCAAGCATAAGCCACTGTGGTAAACATACACACACAAACTGGCTGCGTTCCTCGTTCATTCTGCACAGTTTTACGTTACGTGGTTTAGTTGCAATAAATGTCTGTAATCCCTGAAATCTTTATGAAACACGGTGCAGTAAGTGCTTGAAGTGTACGCAGACTTGGAGTGTACTCGGGGCTCTGTACACTGATGCCGCGTGCATTTGTACTGGCGACGCAGACTGCAGTCTTCCTTCTGTACAATTCGCCGCTCTGTGTCCTCGGGCAGGCGAGGGCGCACAGCGGTACTCGGCGCGGCCTGGAATGTGCTGTGTCAACTCCGGCTTCCCGCAGATAGCCAAACGACCAAAGTGTGTGTTGGTTGTTTGCGACTCTGAGGCCGTCCATCAGCTGATCACAGATAGCCAGTCCTCGGGCCGCCCAGCTGATCGCAACCTCGGCCACCACACGCTCTTCAAGTCGACACAAAGCTGTCGACTAAGCAGGTTACTTCTCAATCAGTACAGGACAAGGCGTCAACATACACGCGCTATGTCTTCTGGTGGTTTATTGGAACACCGCTAGCAGCGGTTCGTGGCTTCGTTGTAACTGACCGCTGCAGGTTCGTTCTTTGGTTACATTACGTCACTCACTCACGACAGTCTGCGCACCTTTACAAACACATTTCTTGCTGCGTCGTTGGAGATGAATTACCATTCGTGCTTCCAGGCCCGAGTGGTTAACAATAATCGAGGCATGACTGGTTAGGCGCGGTTCGCGTTGTAAACTGTGTACGTAAAGAACGTCCAAAACTAAGGAAAGGTATTCTCTAAAACACAGTTCAAGGTCATCGTGCACGTGGCATAAAGGAAGCTTCCTCGACGTGTAGATGTGTAATAAACTGGGATGTTTCATTTTCGCAAGTGGCAACTGAACCGGATGATACCGCTGCTCAGCAGGTTTTCTCGGAGATCTACCGTTTCTCCCGCCCTTGCATTCCGGCACTGCTCATTCTCACCTCATTCCACCCTCATAGACACTCAAGATCTCGCTGTTACTAGTCGTTCAGATCCCTTCACTCACCTGTTTTATTTTGTGTCGTGTGCGTAAGGCCTTTAGCCAAAGGACTACAGAAGAAAAAAGGACCGTAAGGCGGGATGTATTTTGGCCCAAATTTTAGGTAAATGTGTTTCCTGTTCAAACTATTAGAAACAAATGTGCTTTATTATGTTTTGTGGTTTAGTTATCAGAGAGCAGCAAAAGAACAAATATGTTTATTTTTAATAATTACGAGACAAAATACTACTTCATAATATTGGCCCGAAGTCTTACCGTAAAAAAGTAATTTATTATGTTTATTTAAATATTTTATTTGGAGAAAAAAAGCTCGTGATTTTTTACGTTTCACATTCAAACTTAGTGTTAACTGTGCTATTTACCTTACAAATGATTAATTCAACATTATCAAGTTTTCTTATAGTGGTTCGTCATTGGTGTAACAAAGACAAGTGCACGTACCATACACCACACTTTTCATGTACACATCCTGTGCTGACGTATTTTACATACGTGAACTAAATTGATCATGAAGTGAACCTAAGCGACGATTTCCGCACAGAACTTCATCGAGAATGGGAGATGTTAAAAGCGACGAAAGTACACCTGCACTGTGATGACAGTAAAGGTCGTGCTACAAATCCAATAACCAATAAGAGACATGCCAACAACCACAACGTTATTTCGTTTTGCGCAGTGAAGTCGCAACTGTCTTCTTACTAAGACAAGCTGCTGATAACCACTTCAAGTGTTCTCATTGAATATTGAAGTCTAATCTGCGTGAGAAGCATGTGGCCCTTCCAATAACGAACGGAAGACGTTAGATATGTACGCAGTATTTCGGAGAGCTGCAGTCATTCACTTTTCTTGCGCTAAGCCACCGTATCTACAAATAAAACACAAGTAAAATGTGGAAACCTAATCCTGAGAAAAATCATCTTCATATAATCCATAATTACTCAGATACACGTGTACGCGCTGACATTGATTTTGCAAAAATATATTTTAACATAGAAAATTCCCCTTCCCCCTTCCCACCTCGGCCATCTCTTTCCAAAAGTTTCTTAAATTTGAACACCAGAAATTAAAATCGCTATTGCAGTTGACACTGCAATATCGTCGAATTTCAATAAAATCGTTTACAAATACCATGCGGCATAATGACCACGGTTTTTAGTCTCCGAGTGCAGGAAAACTGTGGAGAATTTTAATAAAATAATAATTAAAGGAGAACAAGCTTCCTGCCATTTTGCAGCTGCATGGAAAGTACGTATTATATCTCAGTGTAGTTGAATGTATTTATATTTGTATTTTTCCAGATACTAAAATTTGAAAATTACTTTTGTTTTCATGTTTAGAATTACATAATTAGTAGTACGAAAACTGTGCGATACTTGTATTTCTGATTAACACGGAGCGTGTTTCCTCATTTATATAAAATGTAATTATTATTTTTTAGAATACGTACATTTAATACAGTGCAGTGCTGTATACTTGTCTGAAAGGCGAGCAGGTTATTTGAACTTGGACTCTTAGACTGTAACGACGAAGTTATCTCTCCTGCTGATCAGTTGTTTATCACTTTGATGTCTGTGCTGTACTAGTTCACAAAGCTTTATGTCTGTGCTGTACTAATTCACAAAGCTTTTGTTTTGTCAATCAGGACGTAACACAACTCAATAATATTTTTGTTTTAATGTGCGTGCAAATTTTGCTCAACAACCATAAGGGAAAAATCATGCAAATAACAAATAGTTACAGATGAATAATATTTTATATTGATTTAACACAACTGCTTGTGAGCAACGTTACACGTTTAGTATACTCTTGTTAGTCTGAAAACTGACCAATAATGAGCATTGTAGAGTAAAAGTGTGAGAGAAGTGAGTGAAGAGACTTGGGCGGCTCCTAACATCGAGGTCTTGAGAGCCGATGAGGGTGAAGCGAGGCGAGTATAGAGCAGCGCCGAAATGCTAGGGCGGAGGCAACGGGAGATCCCCGAGAAACCCGCCGACCAGCGGCATCGTTCGGCACGACTCCGCCGGGAGCCGGGCCCGGTTCGCCTTGGTGGGTATTGATAAAAATTCATATAATTTCACAGACATCAGTTTTATGTTTAGAGAAAGAAAATTTTGTATAGCAATTTTGTTTCTCTGAGTAATATTGGAAAACCACACAACCTAGTTGTAAATGTTCACATTACATTGAATAAAAGTGGTGCATAACGCATTAAGTTCAGAATCTGTCTTAATTAATTTACTTCCTCTCAAAATAATAAGTGATTGTTTGCTGGCTGTTTTGATTTTTATTTCAAATCATTTATATAATTAATTTCGCTTTGATTTTCATCTGTGTCTATAGTGTGTGATCTGGTCTACGCTTTCTCACGTTTACAGTCCTTATTTATTTTCTGACACCACGGACGAAAAAAAAAGCATTAATTTATCAGTTAACACTAGCAAATTTAATTAGTTCATACAAAGTTACAATGTATTTTTTTCGAATGAAATATTACACTTAAAATCATGACATAAAAAAATATTATTGAAATTTTCTTTCAATCATCAGTTATAAATATTTGAAAAGTTGACAAACCGTAAACAACCAAGTTAACATGTTGCGAGGTGTTTTATGGTCAGTTTGTGTTTTGGTTTCACTGGCTTTTCCATTAAAAATACTTTTAATGAGGACAGTTTAGTTCATTGTTTGCATACAAAATTTATACGATAGTTACTATTCAAGCCTGAGTAAAACTTCAAAGACTACATACAACTACGCATATTACGGTACTCATAACGTAGCAGGTTTCAGCTCATCAATTGGGGAACATTTTCGTAGGTTGAATGTCTACTAGAGAAGTTGCAAGACGAATATATGCTAACACCTATGCCTTACCTAGGACTCTAACTAGGAACCCCTCGCCCCGTTAATCGTAACGCAACCAACTGCGCCAAGTTAATTGGCGTAATTATGGTGATATTGAGTAGGACACGTCAAATCTTAAGTTTTATTTTAAACACTTCCTTTAATTCGCAATTTACAAACTCACTAAATCCTCATTTCACGAAAGGAGCTAGTTCTACACACTCCATCTTGGTATCAATACGGCACCTGTGTATAGGCGGCTCACGATTCATTGTACTCATTTGAAAAATTCCACTGATTATATTTTGACGGTCACACTGACCGGAACGCACGTAGTGAAATTGGTAACGTTGGAGGGAAAGGAGTTCCATGTCTCAACACTGAGTTAAGAGTGCTAGATAAACATTTGTGAATATTGAAATTATTTACTAAACGAATGGCTCTTTCGTATTGCGCTTACACTAAAGTATCACCACTCTTACAATCTGGACGCACTCGAATGCTCATCCATGGCTCAGGCTTACAATTCCCAACGATTATGCTACTTACAGCCACGTGACCGACCGTTGAATATTCTTATATTCTTGCATGTTGGAACTCGTGCGGAGGCGCTAAGGGGCGTCCTACAATTGCACGGATGCGGATTAAGAAATACGCTCATTCCGGCGGACGCGGATAGCGTACCGAAACACGCAAGAAAACTGGGCAAGTCCCAACTGTTCCACGTCCTTGAATCCGTGCAGCCAAATAGGAATCGAGTATTTGGTTTGTTGGTATTCGTTTTCGTGGCCATTGCGGTACACACGCCAACAAGTGCATGGATTTGCCGTGGCTGTTATCATTTTTGTTTTAATAAACATGTGCACATGGTTCGGCAGTATTATTTACGCAGTGTTAAACACTGTACAAATATACAACACGAAGTGTGTACTTTATGCAGCTTATACCAGTAATTTGCAACAGCTGAGTATTTTTGATTTCGTGAGTTGCAGGACTGTATGTTTCTTTGTATCGAGGAATATTTAAAATTCATACGGATTCGTCCGCTTGTTCCGTGCCCGTTTTCTTACGTATCCGTTGTATTATAGAGCGTTCTTAATAGTGTGCCACGCGCACCTGTTCCCATGGTTGTATGCGCCTTTCTTTCAGCTGCGACCCTATTATTTTATAGAGTTATATGTTGTGTGGAGGTTTCGTTGAAGCGTTCTATTGTTATGAACAATATTCAATCCAATCAAAGTGTGCCATAAGTTTCTATTCTGTATCGATAGTGCTCAAAAGTTTGTGTGAGGACACTTGCCGTAACCATGTCGAGGAACTCTGTCTGAGCTAATCACTTGCATCTTTTGTTGCTATGTGTATACAGATAACATTGCAAATCATGCGTATTTGTTTAATTTTGAAAGGTTATTGAGGGAGTCCTCTGCCTAGCACAGCAGCCACCTACAGAACTGACCAAGATAGTGCAGCAGCCACCTACAGAACTGACCAAGATAGGACGCTAGTTGCAATTTACAGCAAAGGCAATAATAGCGTTTCTGAATTCGTAAGGATGTGCCAGTTCAGCCTGGTCTACGAGTTAGGGTTAAGTGACGGTCGTAGAGGTCACGGCGGTGTTCGCAGTGCAGTACCAAAAGCTATCTACATAGTTTTGTTTCTCTCAACTATAGTCTGCAGTGTAAACGACGTTTGCGGGATGGACTAAGAAGTCTTAGTAAACTAACGATTGTCCTAACCTCGCGAGAACGCAACAGGTTTGTTTACATTACACTACACCAGCCAGCCACGCCTCCTCAAACGCCAGTGCAGTTCGCGCTGCACAAAGTTTCCCCACTCTGCGTAAACGAAGAGAAACACGATGCGAGACAGTTGTGACGTCACTTCCGACAGAGAAACGCTCTGCTGTGCAGCTTCGTGAGTTTGCGCCGGGTTGCGTCAAACGAAATCTCGTTCGTAACTCTCTGTACGAACCAATCACAAACCACCGATGAATATGTTTCATGGAAGAGTTCCAAATTGATAGGAAAACTATAATTGCCACATATTTGTAAACATAAAACCAGTACGTATTTAAAAAAACGGTTGTAATTGACACATACAGGAGTCAGTGTATTTTAAGTCTTATATTATAAATAATTGACGAAGTTGTTGATTCGGCAGCAATCTCCAAATTCTGTTAAAAGTTTGCCATATTTGACTGTGCTGTGGTTAATATTTTGGTAACGCGGTGTGAAAATCGATATTTTTTTTAATTTGTTGCTGTGCTCATGTTTATTTCCATACAATTAAATGTTTTTTACACTTTGTATGGTAATTTAGTTGGGCAGATTTAATTTTTGAGTAGCGTGCATTTTGCGCCAGCTTGTAAATGCTAACTCTTGTGAGTAACTTGTTACCCATTCAACCGCTAAAATTCTCCATTAGTTCACTACAGAATGGTAATTCTTAAGAATCGCTGTTTTTTCCAAGAAAAAAAAATCTTGAAAAATTGTAACTATTAATCGATATTACTAATCACACTTGACACGAATTTGCTAGTTGTATCACGATATTCGCAGATTGTGTGGTAAAAGGCATAAAATTTACGTATAATTTATGTCAAATATGTGGTTTTCGCGCTAAATGTAGGAAGACCTAACCTCACTTCATGGAACTTATAAATTACAACTTATTATTTTGAGTAGTATATTCTTACATAATCAGGATCACTAACATAAATCACGCAATAAATTATCAATACAATACTTTGCAAACGAGAGCATTTACTGTTTACATACCGTGAAGGTTGGTCATCTTCTATGTCAAAATTCACCCCAATTATATGAATTGGCAGCACAGCAACAGCTGTCGTAATACTGGGATCACAGTAGCGCGATGTGACGCAACAACGATAATTGCCGTTAATGTGAACACAACTTTGTAACGCCTCGCGACTAACGTTTACTTACGGTTTCTTGCCACTACGTACATACTTACCTTCTTACGTCAGTCGTAAAGGCACGGCTTCACCGCTTTGCCAGCAATTACTCGTTTTGCATCATAATTTCGGATTCATAGTAATTACTGATAATTCACGATTATATAAAATGTACAAGTTACTAATTGTTTAATGTTTTTGTGCGTAATTTTAATTGTGTGTTATCTGCGAGTTGTAAAATGTCGGGAACATATTTATATTTTATTAATAAGCCCCTGCCTTTTAGTAAGCAGGAAACAACACAGTGAAAATTAGATATAAAAGTATTAAACAAGTAGATTGTAAATTACACTTTTATCGATACCATCTAAATATTTACCGTATTTAATACTACCGTGCAAAATATTATTCCCGTGTGCACTTTATTTTTTCAACTATCACGCTTTCGAAATGTAAATTTTTTTAACAATCAAGACGGTTTGCTATTGGCTAACGTGCGTGTAAAGTAGTTGTACGTTATGACCTCGCCACCTTAACATCAGCAAGCGTGTGAACGTATTTTCGGCCGGTTGCCGTGGATTACAGACACACTTTGAAAAAGAAATGGAATTGTTTTTGGAAATGCATGTTTCTTGCGAAATTTACTGAAACTTATAACATGATTTTGTTTAAATTATAGCCGCCTTCATCGATGTTAGAAATGTAGTCGGCGTTTCAAAACACCATTTTAGTGCAGCATTATGCAATGAATTTAAACTTGTATGTAAATACTTTATTCAATAATTTTACTCTCACGATTAACCACTTATCCGTCAGACTCATGTCGTTATGCTTAATTTAAATATTTCCCTGCAAACACATCTCAAAAACGAGAAAACTTTTGTGGGCACATTTGACGAACACTATTCGCATACGCATATTAATTCGTGTCATTTTAGAATGCCTGTTTTTTTTAATAAGTCCTAAAAACTAAGGACAAGATTAAGCCTCTACGGATGCTAATTTAGCATGACACAAATTTTATTAAAGAAATATTTCAAACGTAGATGTATGTAACGGTCATAAAGAGGCACAGGCATGGCCGCGTCCGTTCGTCCCACGCCGAAACGTAGTCTACTTTAAAATGCGTCATTCTCGATTTAAAAACACACAAATAAAGAAAGGACCAAAGCGCGTGTCTTAAAATTATTCATACTGTCACGGGGTAGGCAGAAAAAAAGTAGGAAAAACCGCTATTATAAACACCACTCGCATAAGTGTTGCTATCCAGTAACTTGTATACGCCAATTCAAAAACCAGCACATAATATTGCGTCATTACTGTAGGCTGTCAGGGACAGTTTAATTCTTTCTGGTGTATGATCAATATTTGAAAATACTAACATGAAGTCATGAGAGTATTCTTTTAAGCATTCACGTGATTGTACACTTTTGGCATTATATAGTTACTTTTTAATGTAAAGTTGAAATCCGTAGTCAACAGTAAAAAAAAAAAAATATGTACGACGAAGTTTAGAACTCGCGCACAAAAAATAATTCCGAGTTAATTTAACCGAGGCGTTGTACCTACGCCACAAATACACACATATGTTTCGTTTCTGAACCGTTTCTGATATTACAGTATTTGAAAAAAAAACAAGGTGCGTATTCATTTTTTATTGCCTAGGTAATGTTTTCAATCTTTTGTAGGCTTCCAAACCGTTATTTACAAGTTTTCGTTGTCAATCAAATTTGTCTTTATTGTATTTTTTTAACCCGTTTGAATGAATTTCAACTCCACGAACGTGTAATGAAGATGGAGGTGTCTTCTTCGTTTATTCGTTAACTTGTCAGACACGGCGATCGCCCTACGTTATAAAACTGCAATTCTTCACGTCACGTAAACTAATATCTACTGTTTGGAAAAACACGCAGAGGAGTTTCACTGTAAAAAAAAAATGACGTTTTCCTACCGTGGTCGCCGTCTCGGTGCCGCGGCGCGGCGGTGGGCGGGTCAAAGTAGCCTGCAGAGTTGGCGCCACCCGGTCGACGTCGACGTCGCTGTCGCCGAGCAGGCAGGATCTCCACCGAGGCCCGCACTAGTGTACTCAACCACACGCACTGCTAATACTGATTTTTTTTTTGGTGGTAATGTGGCCAACAGCGAAGCCCACGGCCAAAAACAAAACAGGAGACAAACAAATGAAGGATGAAGGAGAAATACTAGACGGGATTACAAAAATACTCTTCTCGGTAGAGGCCCGTCAACCATGGAGGGAAAGAAAGGCCATGGAACAGGAAATAACAAGGAAAGAGAGGGCCGATCACCTAGGACTCTACCAGAACACCAGATTCTGAAGATCACATCACACCGTACGCCAGGAAAAACCGAGCGAGAACACAAATGAACTGAGGGTCACGAAAAAATACCGAAGGGAAAGAGACTGGAAAAGTCACACGAAGCCTAATAAGAGCAACAGACAACGAACTTCTAACGCCCCAGTGGGACACTCAAAAATACACATCTCCTTATAGGAGAGTTTGGCGAAACGATTCTATAAGACTCTCCCGGTCAAAAGTATAAGTCGAATCTGTTTTCGCGACGGTAATCATATGCGCAATTGTGTCTACCAAAGAGGACAATTTGTCGAAATCAATTTGAGGGACTTCACATACCTCAGCGGGCGGTACCTCTTCAGGTAGTGGAGCACGAACATGTAAAGAAAGATTGTCGGCAGCGTCCGGTTTGAATTGAGCATAATACTCGCGAACATTAAAGGAAGGCGGAACAATGTTGGAAGTCACCGGAGGTATTGCCTTATAACAAACAGTAGGTTCATTGGACCTCACAGTGTCCATTTGCGAGAGTCGCGGGGAGCGTTGTGTTGCCAAAGAATACGAAGTCGGGAAGGCCAGAGGCGCGGATGNGTGTCCATTTGCGAGAGTCGCGGGGAGCGTTGTGTTGCCAAAGAATACGAAGTCGGGAAGGCCAGAGGCGCGGATGAGGGAGGGAGAACTAATGGTGTGGGCAGAGGCGGATATTGAGCCAATGAGGTGGGAAGGGACATAGTTGGTTGCGAAAGTGGTTGTTGAACCGGATGGACCCTGAAGTACGGCTGGACTTTGGTTTTAGCCTCAGCATAAGGCAGGTTGGAATATGCCATGCGTTCCATTTCCCAAACAGGGCATTGTGCCTTGTCATGTGCCATGTGTTGACCAGAGCAATTCATACATACTGGGGTATCTGCAGTATTACATTCGGAAATAACATGAGGTTGAGAGCAGGCAGGACAACGAACATTCTTTGCGCGGCAATTTTTCTGTGTATGCCCGAAGCGAAAACACCTGTAACACTGTAGCACAGATTGAACCCGAGGTGTGACTTTAAAGNGTTTTTCTGTGTATGCCCGAAGCGAAAACACCTGTAACACTGTAGCACAGATTGAACCCGAGGTGTGACTTTAAAGATCTCTTTATATATAATAATGTCATGAGGTAAATGTTGCCCCTCAAAGGTAAGGCTCACTAGTCGGATGGGAACTCGTTCCGATAAGGATCCATTAACGATATGTTTGGATAACCTTTCTATTGACAAAATCTTGTAATCGCATTCCAAGCCCTCTCGAATGTCATCGATCGACATATCGAGTGGAATACCATAGATCAACCCTTGACGTTGCACAAGACCAATAGGGATATTTACAGTGGCATTCAGTTTAGTTGGTAGGTCTGAGGACATGAATTTATTGGCCGCAACACCAGTAGTAAATGTTATTTTAAGTTTCGCTGGGCCTGCTCGTTGGATATGCAATATATCGCGGTTAGAATGTAGTTTGCGACCGAGTGAAATTGGATGTAAATTACCAATATTCTTATCTATCGACTCAACAAAAACAACAAAAGGCCCTGGGCTATCTCGAGGATAGCATAATTGGGTAGGTCTAACCTGTCTTGCAGTATTTAGTGGCTCCATCGAAGAGCCATCATGCCCTATACGATTACTCTTTGCGTGACGACTATCATTATGGGCTTGCCCAACTGATAATTTTCTCTTATTTGTAGTATGCTCATCTACATCCATCGCTTACCTGAGGTCAATATTTATAAATCACAAAAACGAAGTCGACCACATGACCACCACCTAATTCCCTCATACCACCCACAGCAATCCACAAAACACTCCTCACTCCACGACGACTCAGAGACGAAATGTGCAAATTTTACAACTGAATGGCTAATACTGAAGATACACCGCGGCGTTGTTCACGAGCCACTCTTCCTGGCGCGGCGATGACAACCTGTGTAGCGACTGCAGCGCTACAACAACATTGTAGAGCGCGCAGTCGTGTATTAAAAAAAATTAAATGATTGGTCAGAAAATTATGCTTCGTGCCCTTTTCCATGCACTCTGTGTTGCAATATTTGCAAGTCAATTTAAGTTGTTTGGGATCGATGGCAGCGGCTTGTGTTTGAGCCAAAGTAAATTGCGCAATCTCTGCCAGATTATTCCCAGTGATCGGCACCATTATAAGATAATTATATAATTTTGACGTGAATACGTCTTTAAAAGTTGCAACCATAGTGGGTATTCCAGAAAATCTAATGATAACAAAATCGGGGGATACAGTTTGGCATCGCAGCTCCGAATCTATCGTATGCATCTCAAATTCAATTACACCACTTTGATGACCAAAGGATCGAAGTGTTTGTTACGTTAAGTGAGAACTGCGAAGCGNGACCAAAGGATCGAAGTGTTTGTTACGTTAAGTGAGAACTGCGAAGCGCCACGCGCGGTGGGGGTGGGGGCACCGCCATTTTGAGTACGTTTCGCCGCGTCTCATAATTTTCGCGTAGTATGGATTTTGACGCAGAGTAGCTAACGCTCGTTTAGGTTTTAATCAAGAGCTCTCGATGAGATCAACCAATTTAGTGAATAAAATATTTGTGTGGCATGGTTATAGTGAAATTGTATAAGTTTAAAGTTAAAAAAAAAACATTGAAAACTTAACACACTGTCTGCCTATACTCGTCAACTATTTTCATTTAAATTTCAAACAACANAATCGGGGGATACAGTTTGGCATCGCAGCTCCGAATCTATCGTATGCATCTCAAATTCAATTACACCACTTTGATGGCCAAAGGATCGAAGTGTTTGTTACGTTAAGTGAGAACTGCGAAGCGCCACGCGCGGTGGGGGTGGGGGCACCGCCATTTTGAGTACGTTTCGCCGCGTCTCATAATTTTCGCGTAGTATGGATTTCGACGCAGAGTAGCTAACGCTCGTTTAGGTTTTAATCAAGAGCTCTCGATGAGATCAACCAATTTAGTGAATAAAATATTTGTGTGGCATGGTTATAGTGAAATTGTATAAGTTTAAAGTTAAAAAAAAACATTGAAAACTTAACACACTGTCTGCCTATACTCGTCAACTATTTTCATTTAAATTTCAAACAACACACTTCAAAAATATGTTTTTATTGTATAGTTAATTNACACTTCAAAAATATGTTTTTATTGTATAGTTAATTTTTGTTAAGTTTCTCCACACTGTCAAATCGTACTGCTAACTACTTGGTGTCGTTGTCCTGTTGTAAATAGAAGTTGTCAGCCAGGCCCAGTTATTCTGCACTGCTCTTAAAATGTAGTTAAAGAATATCGCCGTAGACAAGTTTATCCACAACACCGAAGACAAGTTTTGCCACACCAGAAATTTCCATGCACCCCCATACAATAANCACCCCCTTGGTTTAAAGTAGGTTGAATATTATCCACGTGCCATTCTGTGTTCGGTTTCAGCCTACCGGTATCCGCTCATCACACTGAAATATGTTTGAATAGACTTTCGTCCCGCAGAACGAAGAGACCTTAACTACATACGAACTGACAAACTGAATATGTTTGTATAGGTTACCCCTACTGACGTGTGGCTTCTTTCTTAGCATGCCTGTGCGGTATCCGTTGTTATGTACAACTCTCCGAACGGTCCGGGGATGTACATATCTTCCCTAGGGTTCTTACAATTCGGCAGAGTTTTGCGTTGCCGTATTTCTGGCATTCCTTTTCATAGTCCTGATTATTTTTATTTACTCCCTACTATTCATATTTAAATAGTCTTCCCGTTCTCCACTTTTTGAGTAACTACTTGCTCTTTTCATAGTTCTTAATAAAGGTTCGAACTGTGTATCGACATAGTTTGAATATTTTTGTAATTCCATTGTACAATTTTTGTCGAATGTGCAGATCCCTGATGATTTGTCTTAGCCTACTGCGAGTTTCCCCTCCTTAATTAATGGTTCATTACTTTAAATTTGCAATAAAACCTCTTCCACTGCTTTCCTTCATTCTCTAATCGTCGCAGGTGTAAAATCCTTGGAGGTCTGAAGAAAAGCAAGTAATTTAAATGTAGAAGCCACTGGACTGTGAGACGGGGTCGATATCCCGCGCTCTGGGGTCGGCTCGCGTGTCGCACACTGACCGCAGACAGCGCTCTGGGGTCGGCTCGCGTGTCGCACACTGACCGCAGACAGCGCTCTGGGGTCGGCTCGCGTGTCGCACACTGACCGCAGACAGCGCTCTGGGGTCGGCTCGCGTGTCGCACACTGACCGCAGACAGCGCTCTGGGGTCGGCTCGCGTGTCGCACACTGACCACAGACAGCGCTAAGGGCAGGCGGTGTTTCCTTCGCAGCTCGGTGCAACCAGCGTCATCTGTCTCGTGTCAGTTGGCGAGATTCTGACAGTTCGGCGGAAGTAGCGCCAAATCTGCACTTTTCGTTCATGTATCCTTTCACCATAGGTCAAGTGGAGGCTGTATTTTTTATCAACACGCTGTCAGCTAATCCACTTGCCATTGTACTGTTATGTTAAACAAACTTTAAGGTATTTATAGACTGACTTATGTCTAAAAAATTCGTAGGTTATAAAAGTAAAAATATATAACCTTGCAAAAAATTAAATACTTGCCAACTTTTTTTTTATTTATCCGAGACAGCGAATTTGGGTTAACATTTGCGAGACGGTAATTGTAGTTCTTATCGCACATTGGACGTTACAGCCAACACATTAAGAATTGAAATAAAAATAATTTTGCGGACTTGCATGAACAAGGCACTTTCATTCGCCAACTCACCAACGACTCTGAAAAGCAGGCGCCAGAAAAAATATGGTGTGTAATGGAAGAAGACGTAACGATTACCGGCCCAAAGAAAATTACCAATAAACAAGATCGCTGTACATAAAAATACGGTACTTTAAAAATTATATAGAGCTCGCGGGAAAATAAAACTGTTGATATATGTTCATAAATTTGTTATTTTACACAAAAAAATTTCAATTTTCTGGCTGGTTAGTACTTCGGTAGATATGTCTGGTTAGTGCTTCGGGAGACAGACAGATAGTGCGCATGGAATGGCGCTACGCTTTCATGAGCCGAATGGGTTTCTCTGAGCGGAACTCGTTTCTCAATAAATGGCAGCACTACGCCTGCGACGTGAAACAATTTTTGAAGTTGCGTTTCATTTGGATACGGATTGTTTCATTGTGGAATTTATTTTGAACACCTATACATTACTCCTTTATCACGAAGTAGTTTAGCTTGTAACATTAACAACCACTGTTTGGTGACCACGTAAAATAAAATGTATTAATTAATTAAGGAACTCTTTCTTATTGCGTATTTTCTGTTTGTCTTATGTGCGTTGGCAGTGCTCTCAGAATAGCCAACATAATATTTTTTTTTTTTCGTTCATGCACCAGCTGATACAGGGTTCTGTAAATGGCACTTCGTTTGTTTCGTATACATCAATTTGCCACTCACTGACAGTCAAAATCTTGCCAACTTATATGAGACAGACAATATGTCTGGGCAAGAAGTGATACAGTATCAAAAAACCATTCAAGTGCCATCCTTGTTATATATAACCAGGATCATCGCATAACATATATGATTAACATAGCAATGTTCCTTCTGAGGCATGATTCATGAGTAGGATCCATCCGCCATCTTGAATGACCTCACCTCCTGCTCTGTCATTCTGATCGGCCGGCGGCCATATTTTCCATCATTTTATCGATAAAATTGCCTGTTTTACACCAAAAATCACTTTCGAAATCAACTGTTTTACCAAAAAATCACTTTTCACCAAAAACAATTTTAAAAAAAGTGGAAAAATGAGGAAAACTGATTTGAAGCTCCTCGAAGCAAGAGCCGAGAAGTCCTCAGGCGAGCAAGAGGATTAGAAGCTCTTAGCGGAATGAGCCACTTGATCCTCAGATCCGTAAAAGAGGATTCGCGGCTCCAAGCCAGGTCTAGCGGACTGGAGAGGATCAGAGGACCTGGCACCCCTCCCCTCCCCAGAACTCCATCCTACACCTACTACACCCTCCTTACCACACCCCTCCCCCTCACTTTATATACTTCACCCACACCTCACGCACTCTCCTCACCCACCCCTAGCAATTATTATAAAAAAACCGCAAAAATCTAAAACAAATATTTAAAAATAGAAGAAAATATAACGTTAACCTCACACTTATTCCACCACCCTTACCTCACTCCCTCTCCAGACCACCTCCTAGCAATTATTATAAAATAAATATATATGCAGGTACTATCACACGCACATATGTAATATATAAGATAAGCATATACATAATTATATATAACATGAATTAAAAATAATTTCATATTATTTACACATACATATTACAAGCATATTAAAATAACATATTTAAGTACCTGCGTGTTTTCTTTTGGGACTAACGAGTATATTGTGTGGACATCGACCACCCAATCACCGAGTTGCCACGCGATTGCAGCTGGCCAATCGCATGCAGGCATTCAGGCATTACATGCAGGAGTCGGTCTGCAGGAGTAGCCTTTCCATCAATCAGCACCGCAATGAGCTCCACAATCGCTCCACACGCTCCACAATCAGGGGTCATTTGCGGCGCAAAGGACAAACCAGTATTTCTGTCTTGTACAGTAATGGTTTTCATGGATTAAATCAATCAAACGAAACTTCTGCATAATACTTGCTATATATATTGCGATTTCGCAATTTCATTTTTTGCAAATTTTTATTATGATAATAGATTTTCAGCCCTCGAATGATACAGTTTGGAGTATGATTCTGAAATCATACATGAGGAGTGTTGGAAAACATGTTAATGCTTATTGCAGACAGAAACGCACCAGTACATAAAAAAACACTCACTCCAGAATACGGACATAAAATCTACGAAAATACTGACACACAATGTAGCAATAAAATATAAGCATACAAAAAATGTTTGTGCTGGTCTCTTCACCGCTCCAAGAGTCCAAGTATCTACCTATACATGCAGTCACGAAAGCTATGATTTTTTAAATATTGATTGTTGATACATTCTAGTTTTGCATTTTATATAGTAAAGAATGCACTCACATCCACATCGAAGCCACGGCCATTGAAATTGGTTATTTTAAAAGTATTTGTACAAAATTACAAATAAATGGAACCAAAGAAGATTAACGTAGGGGGAAAAGGCATAGCTATAAATCTTGGGTAATGTATGTATGTGTCAATTTTTTTTTTTTTTTTTTTTTTTTTCGAGCGAACATTTTAAGTAGGTATTGCGTTCAGTGGGGTTATCACAAAATTCAACTTCATACAGAGATAACTGACCATGTAACCCTCAGTGTTCGTTCATATTCTGCATAAAATATGTTTTCAGATGCGGTGAAAGCAGAATGGCCATCCACAGATACTAGAAGAATACATACATGTATCTGCCTGCTGCCGCATTAGGTTCCAAGAATGGAAGGGGTCTGTATAATCCATTCACTGTTACTTCCAACTTTTCTGAAGCCCTGCTAAAGTTCTACCTCCAGGATATTCCTCCACCTCAAACAAACAAAGTTTAGAAAATTACATCAGAGGGCAAACGCACTGCATTCGTACGCACTCAGTATAATATAATTTTGCATAAGAACTATATCTTACTAGGCATTATCAACACCTATTTTCTCTCTGTAGTTATTCATATAAGTTATTAATGAAATATTGTAATTAATAGATAAAAAATATGGGTGATTGTAATGAATTTTTTTTTCGTAGGTAAACCTATTGAAGGCACGTTTAAGTCAAAAAACTTTTGTTCCAAACACACTGTGGCGCATTTGAAAAGTTGGACCTTAATAACCCACCACCATTAGAAACTATTGCAATTTATATGATTTTTATAGAATTTTTTAAGTAACGATTTACAAGTCTGAAAGTAAAATCTACTCCGTTCTCTAGTTAATAAACACTGTTCAAGCAGACGAGAATATCCAAAGTAAAAAATTACGAGTTCATTGAATCTGAAACCGCCAACCAGCGGCAACGTTCGGCACGATTCCCACTTGTGAAAATCCGGGATTGACCCAGTCGGGAATTGAAGCTAGTTCGCCTTGGTGGGAGGTGAGTAGTCTAGCCACTGCGCCCCCCCCCCCCCNCAATGGATGCTAAGTTCACGCATCAATTATCATACCGAATAAACTGTTAATAATGGACACACGCAGTAACGAAGCTTTATTTTATTTTGTCAAAAACTCTTAATGTGACGACATGCTAAGAATCTCACAACTGGTTTAGTTTCGAAAACTTTCATCAGAACAAACAAAGCGGTAAAATTAAAGGGACTTGTTATATATGCATCAGTTTAAAATGTATCCAAGTGTAATTTTACTTTAAAAATAAATGTTTTCAATCGGAAATCATACAATGGTGTGTTCGGGGTAAGCCTATGAAGGCCTTAGAGGTTCCGTAAATATATATTAAAATTATATATTCTTTTTTCTTACCTTTTGGTCTTGGAGAGGAGTCCCGTTTCTATTAAATACTCAACCCCGATTAACATCTCTTTATAAATTTCACATTTATATAGGCGGGTTGGTAACCTGTGAAGGCCTTGGAGTTTCCATAAATTGCCAACTTTCATCAGAACGAACAAATCGAAAAATCCTTGCGCAAAACTTGTGATTGCAAATTATTTCCAGTTTTCCTCATTACATCTGCTCCTGAGAAATGCAGTAACGTTTATAATTACAACCAGAAGACGTTGTTACGCAATATATTGGAAGCGTAAGGGAGTCCCGATTCGTTACCCCCTTGCCAATATATATTCAACTTTTTGTAATGTAAATAATAATTAATCACTAAGCAAAAAATATTTGAGATTCGTATTATAGATTTAATTATGTTCTATGTGCATGGGAACCTCAATTTTTTTATATGACAAAAAAAAATTAGTAAAAAAAATGTTTTGCAACATCCAAGGTTTTTGCTCGTTATTGAAAAAACGTTTTGCATTAGTGAAAAAGTTGTAAGCCCGTGAAGACTACTGTGAAATGCAGTGCGAAGGTATTTGGGCGGCTAGTTGTGGCAGTTTAAAGTTTAAATGAGTAGTTCTTTTAATCAGTAAAACGTATTTGAATTTAAGATGGTTTGGTACTAAATTTATTCTAGATACGCAATAGGAAATTTTTAACGAGTCACTTTCCGCAATACGGTACGCCCGGGGAAACAAATGATAAAGTGACAATTGTTCCGTTTTCGGTTTGGGTACGCCACAGAAAACAATTAGGTGTTTGTAAAAAAAAAATTCACGAGGTAATTGGATACGTGAATCGGAACAAATGAGGCGTGGTGCCAATTTCCACCTGTCGGTTTGGATATACAAACCCACCACTATTTAATTCAGGTATTTTTTCATGTGGATACACATACAGAAACTTTTGGTCAAAACCAGGTAATTGAAGGCCGGTTGGATACGCAGGGAGAAATTTTGCATTTATTTTAGCCTTCTCCCGGTTGTAGTTGGATACGAAATAGACGACTTTTTAGGTGGGTTTTGTTGTATCATTGGATACGTAATGTAGTGTTTTTTTAAGGTGATTTGGATACGCAATACGAAATAATCACCTTCTTTTCAAGAAGGACAGCGGGTGTGGTTGTACAACTCTCAGAGGCGAAGGGATATTGCCCGAAGCTACGGCAATATTGGGAAGGCCAGTACAGGATCCTGAAACAGATAAATTATGTGATCTACCGGATTTGTCGACAGGACTCTCGGGTGAAGCCTAAGGTTTTCCACATCGACCGACTGGTGCTTTACGAAGGTACTGATGTTGGAGACTCTGTTCGGGACAAACATATTTAATGAGAGGGCAGCGATGCGCCCTAACGCTCGCACTATAAGCGATCTCCATGCGCCGCCCGGCTCTATGGGAGGTTACCCACCTCGACCCTCCTCTCCCCCAGGCAGACCCACTCGCTGCTCCGTCGCTCGCGGGGGGAATAATTGACAGCAGCCACCTGGCTGGCGTCACATGCCCTATCGAAAGAACAGTAATAACCACTTACGTAATAAACATTGTATGCTAATTATTTCGAGAAGTCGTGAATGGCAAATACATTTTTTGAAAGAACTGGTCGATTTAAATATAAAAACAGAAGTTAAATTATATTGTTACCATAAGCTCTGAAAAAATATATAAAAAGATGGTTAGCGAAAGAAAGCAGATGATTCCACAACGCTTGAATGATACCACTTGTTACCAGCAATGTTTGACATTTCCTTCGACTGCCGGTTCCCCTGCACTGCAAGAGTTGAGGAAGTGAAATGCCTAGGTTCGTTGCCACTTGGTCACTATGTACTTCGTATATTGTCGTTGAAGACGAGCTGGAGAGTGAGTCATGCGTAGACTCGAGCGGAGGAATGCCAGTTCTGTTGGACTCTACCCTCACTGCAACACACACACTTGAAGTTCGTCACAGGCTGCCGCAAACATACTGCTCCGGAGACCGTTTACACATTTCTCACATCTACATTAATTATTTTCCTTAGCCGTCGCGTGAAATACCACTGCTATCGGATTAATTCCCTTAATAAATAATTAAAACACACTTTTTTTTATAAGTGAAGCCTATTTTAATGGTAATTTCTTAGTACACGTCTATATAAATTAAGGAAAAAATATGGAAATGTTAAGAAAAACTGGAAATGAATTCACTAAAGTTTCTCATTCGGTAGAGGTAGCGCTGATGCATGCTATGCTCAAAACTATTTGAATATTCCCATATACAACCAAGGACGGGTCATAAAAGAGTCAGTATGTAATACTTTTAAATGTTCATTTCAGGTGCGATGTTGAACGTAAACACAAAAATATTGCCACTTAGTCTGCAAACAACTATGTAGTCCATATTTGTTTACACTTGCTTGCGACTGTAACGTATTGACAACTTAGTTTACACATTAGATCAAAGGAACCAAAATTCATGCATCGAGCACTACCTCTTGTGATGACAAATAAAAATTGCAACATAAAAACACGTTACATTTTAAATGGTCGAAAGTAAGGGAACTTAAAAAATGTTAAGCATTGTACCGGTTTTAAAATACATTTTATGTTATATTATATTGTAAGGCAAAAAAAACTTATTTTTAAGTACAAATATGTAAAAAAAAATAGTTGGTGCTTGCAATTTGTGTACTTTAGCGTACGGAAGTTAAGTTCCATCCGTCACTTTACAAAACAATGGTTTCCCTACAGATGTGCAAGTTCGCACCTCCCGCTACACTGACCATATCACAATAACATGTTTTGTATTATGAAACAGGTTGTACATTTCAGTACATCGTATCCTTTTGAATAGTTACAAAATAATAATTTTTATACGTGAAAATTATTTTTTATTTAATAATAGTTTTGATACAATTTTTCATAATCCCTGGCCGCAGCCAGGTACTGTAAGGGATTGACATTTTAGTTAAATCAAAAAGCTAATAAGAATTTTTTAATTTATTTATAAGGAATCAATGAAATAAGTATTCGAAACTTTATATCTTGGCATTAATGGTTATCGCTTGCATTTCGCAGCTAATTTTTACATAATTACCCGTCACTTGACAGAAATTAATACGATCAAATATGTGAAATTGGTCTTCATAAATAGTGTAACACAACTTATTGAATTACTATTTAAAAAATGAAACAGAATGTTCACAAAAATACCGACAAACTCCTTCAAGTGATTCCACACATAAATATAGACGGAAAGTATATGCATGACATTTAGACTAACTCGCTTCCTAAGGGTGGTACAGGACTGTAAAGGTATGGAGCTGAGCGACAGGATTATTGCGAATAGCACGGGACCAAATTTACTTAGTTCTCTGAAAGCAAGTGTAGTGTATCAGTTAATGCGGTACCACACACACACACACACACACACACATACACACATACACACACACAGTAGGGAGGTGTTGCAATCGCCTCCAATGCGACTGGATACACCTAGGTGGCAAACACCATCAGATACACGCAAAGACACTCCAGCGCACTGCATTGAACACTGCGACAGACTTCGCAGCCTTCATATGATAGGGTCTCGGTTGAAAGTGCCGTGGCCAGACGCAACACGACGAGAACACTGTACGCCAGTACAGAGCCCTGCGCGTAGCGACGATGGCGCACTTGATGCGCGTGGCAGTGTCGCCCTTATCGCTCCCGAGCTGCCTCACCTCTGGCTGTAGGTACATAGGCGTGCCGTCGACGCTCGGCGCCACATTACTATATCAAATTCTTACATTTCCTGCTGATATAAGTGTTGGTAACAAAAATATCATATAAGTTTATTTGCCTAACTCTGAAGAACTGGCCTTGAGTCCGAACAGTCAACCTAAAATTTTGTTAACGAAGAACGTAATTAAAGACCCGGCAATTTCTCGGCTTCATTTGCCAACCAGCTAGACGCCATAATTCTTAGTGTACTAGAGCCTCAACTAGTTGCTCATTGGCTGATGCCCAAGTTTTGCCCCAGAACGGATAGCACGGCATTTGGTGCTCTTTTTCTTGCAGTTCAGTTATTGGTTCGAAGTCGTTCAGGGCGTGGCTTACAAACTAAGGCCGAATTGAAAAGGAAGTCACGTTTACCCGTGTTTGGAGTGTAGTTTGTCCTCTAATGAATTCGCGAAATTTCCAGGTCTCTAAACATAAAATAAACTTTAAAATATTAATACTTTCCGGCCTTTTTACAACTACCAAAAAACACGTAGTGAAATTAAATACAAAAGACATTAAACAACTGAATGAGGGGTAAACGTTCTACAGTCATAAATGCTCAATAATTATAGTGAATCTGACATAATGGCACATAATGTATGCGTAAGAGGCGAGGTAGTGAGTGTGTATATGGTGGCTGGAGCGAGCTTCAAGTCGAAGCAGCTGTGGTGTGGAGACAGACGCCGCCCAATGCAGCTGAGTGGTGATGTCATTGCAGAGGACACACGCCCCTTGCAGACATCTGTACGCAGGAGATAAGGCGTCCCCTGAGGCGAGAGCACCACCGCCTCTGCCCTCTCCCCGTCCGGCCGTCTCGCAGTGAGCAGTGTCTAGGACATGACAATGTAGTGCGCTAACTCGCAACATACCTCCGCGATCGTCTCTACTGACTCCGCTGTTTCCTTCAGTCTTTGTGCATGTCGGCAAGTTTCCGCTAAGTTTTTCGTCTCTGCTTTTTCTTTCGTTATATTGTCGATATTTATTATATTTGTTATTCAAGTTTTTATCGCCGTGTCTACTTGTTGCGTTTTCTTGTTGTTTTCTGATTTAATTCCTTGCCATGAATTGTCATAGTTTTTTATCACTGCTAACGAGAGCCTATATATACTGAGAAAAATAATTGTGTTTGCGTGGCGTTTGTTTCAGCTAAACGATATTTAGTTGCTACAACTAAGTCTCCGTTCCACCAAATCAATAAAATTTGTTCACATAACCAAATAATTTATTTAAAACAATGTTGTTTGTGCCAAACATATATTTTGTTGTCTCAGTATGTTAAACGAATGTTCAGTGCAAGCGAACATATCGTTACAATTTGTCAACAAAATAACATGTTTAGTAACGAATGAGACCTTTTAAACAAAGAATTTGTTGGCGACAGTAATCCATTTGGTTGGATTTCGCCTTCTTTGTTAGCTGCGCGTTCAAAGCAATTGTCCATTTTTAGGTTACAAGTCAGTGCACGAGATTATCTTGAGAATGGCTGATGACAAAACCAAGAAAAATGTTGGGTAATCGAGATTTAAACTTGACTTCAATCGCGTGCCTCTATCGCGTGCCTCTATTGTGTACCTCTATTGTGTACCTCTATTGTGTACCTCTATCGTGTGCCTCTGTGTTTTTCTATCTACGCATTATTTTGGTTTTCTACGTGACTAGATGCACTGTATTATGTCAAAACTACCGTGAAGGGACACAAACTTTGCAAATGGATAAACGTTAAACTGTCAAAAAACATCATCACAACAGAACCTGAGTGTAGCCTGATTTTCTTAAATACGAGTCATGTCTAAAAATTCATATAGTCGGTGAAGTAACCATGTTATGGTGTTTTTCAATAGAGAATAAGTGTTTCTATAATTAGTTTTTTTTTTTGTTGTAAAATGTATGCTACGATTATTTTTCATTATTATAAAATCCGTTCGCATCTTCACAAATACGCAAAAACCCTTGCAGTAATGAATACTTTAATGCTTAACTATCGTTTATTTAATAGTGTCAAACGGTATATTTAATATTGAAGCTACAGATTGAGAATATTGTCAGTAAAAGAACAAAAGGAATAAATTATTGTCGTTGACAACACAGAAAATTAATTTCTTAATAAAACACTTGACACGATATAAGCCTAAAATATCATGAGATATCCTTATCTGATAAATGAGTTTAAATATTCTGACCAAAAAGAGAAACATTTACAAAATTGAATTGTTATTATTAACACAGATTTTTAAATACGAATACTATCCAAATACTTATACATTCAAAAGTAGTGTTTTTTTTTTTTTTTTCAAAAATAAAATTCCTTTTATATAGTAAATATTTTGTAATGTATTTACATTCTTGCGTTACATACAAAACACCAAAATACAAAACCTTCAAGCTTTGTACATGCTGAAATATCGTCTATAACGAACTTTTTTATAACGAAGGTGGTTCAAACGCTTAATAATTTTTTTACAGAACGTACTTTCTATTCAGTAGCAGAGTACTTAAAACATAAATTTAAAAATACCGTGTTATGAAATTATGCACATTTAATATTTCCTTTTCCATGATCTTTTTTACTTTTGTTTTAGTGTAATGAAGGCGTGTTCCTGCGCATTTGAGCCTACCACGGACAAGAAGAGGAACAAAAATAGTTGACTTTGCATGATGTATTGTATATGTATAATCAGATATGTTCAATGTGTAATCTTATATTATATANACGGACAAGAAGAGGAACAAAAATAGTTGACTTTGCATGATGTATTGTATATGTATAATCAGATATGTTCAATGTGTAATCTTATATTATATAATGTATATTACTGGTTCAATTTGTACATATTATATATATGTACTATTATGTGTGTAAAATAGACCAGATGGATAGGTCTACAATAAAACAAACCATACTTCGCCTACTCTGAAGGAACAGGCTGCAGTGGGCTCGGGTAGTAGAGTCGTCTTCTCCGTCTACAGCGAGTCCGNACTTCGCCTACTCTGAAGGAACAGGCTGCAGTGGGCTCGGGTAGTAGAGTCGTCTTCTCCGTCTACAGCGAGTCCGCAGTCATGGACACAGGACATGAGTGTGTGAGGACACCGTCGATGTGCATAAGCGTACAGAGACTGTAGCTTGCTGTGAGCAAGCACTCCGAGAAAACCCATTGGCCGTCTGAAACGTTCGCTGCGTTCTTAACGCGCTGTAATCCAAGGACGGAAGCCATCTTCGAGGAACCATACTCGTGGTTTGGTGCATTTTCTTGAAATGTTGCAAGCACTATAACTTAACTATCCACATCTGATCACGTAAGTTTATTTTCTAGCAACGTTGTGAATAGTTTTGTGGCCATCATGCTTGAAGGTAAGGGCAAAGCTCAGGGGAGAGAAGAAAGATTTCCTCCCTGCTTCTCCGCTCACTTGTCACGAGAAACTCAATATTCCTGATGGAATAACTGTATTCAATATTTATTGAGTCATGGAAGAACTGCATTCAATATGCTCAAGACTATTTATTACCAGACAGTTCTGCATGGGCAATATACTACCTGCGAGAGTGCGAAAAATTACGATCGTGGCAATAGGTGTAATTTTAGGATTAATTTTTTTTTTTTTTTTTCAATTGATGAATTATTTTTTGCCAGTATTCATTTTCAAAGTTTAATATAAATAATACCTTAAATTATCGTGATTTTCACCCCGTTGTTGCATTTTCGTATACAATAAAAGTACGTTTCGATAACGAAATAAATGTTAGCGCCAAGGTAAATTATTTGTATATCGTATACATCAAAGAAACAGTAGAGGGGCTCTGATGTGGTGAACGTATGCCGCTTTCGTAATAACACAGTTTACTCGACTTCCGTCTAGAACTGCGCATCTCAGAGTAGAGAGCTTGTTCATTGTTTACATAAACACCTTTCTCCTGTTCTCAAATCAAAGTGAGCTATTCTGTGACCAGGTGTAAATGAAGTAGTAGAATATATGCGCACGTGTGTGTATATAAATGTATTGACTTATCCATCATTTATAGTGAATATGTAGTATATATATATATATATATATNCATTGTTTGATAAAAAACAAAACGTAAACAAATGTTTACTCCACTGTTTAAACCTGTAATTCAAACATTTTGCAGGCAATCGGAAGTCGTGCACAAAAGATGAAAACAAATAAATCTCTTCGTTAAGCCCATATGCTACGATGGATTTTTCCTCGTTATATTCCATGCAAGCCTGCATGGACGCTTCAATGAATGTTTCTATGGAAGATTTGGCTGACAGCTGGCCGTTTTCATGGACGTTTTCGTAACTGGCATTGTGCAATTTTTGATGTAAGGTTTCCTACAAGGTGAAAATTTTAGCCAATCAGAGAAAGGGTGGTGGAGCGTTGTGTTGACGATTCAATTTTGTTAATTTTTTTTGGGTAGCAGCGATAAAAACCACCAAACCAGAATAAAGAATAAATAAGAAACAGTGAAAAAGTTTTCTGATGCTATAACAGTATAATGAGAATTATGGTTACCATTAGCGTTTACTAACATAAATAGTTTAAGTTATCACAACAAGACCATTAGGCAGTGTGCATAAGTTGACACTATAGCAGTCCTGATCGAAGTCCGGTCCCGAACCACCGTTGCAGAAGTAACATTTATAACAAACGTACTCGCCTTTACCTGTTCGGCAAGTTACGTGTGGTCCGTTATTCCATAGGAACCTCGACACCGGCTTGCATGCATGCTCGGATAGCAGGCTTGGCCAGGGCTTGTTTTGGAAGATAGCGTTGCGAAACACAGCACGAGTGCAACAGAAGCAGCACTACCTATCGGGCGGATGTGACAAGAGATGTGCATGTGGTACAGTAGAGGTCCTGGTTGTATTACAGAGGCGAGGAGGGTCGAGTATAAAGTACGAAGTGCTGTAACGAGGTGGCTCTAGTGGCGCATTCCACAGCTCGAGTCCTGCCCGCTCATTGACACCGCACACGAAGCCGTAACGTGAGACGGCCGCCTCTCTGCTGCAGCTGTCACACGTCTACCTGCATGCACTCTGCTGTTTGTCTCGCGGACAACCTCGCATTACGCTAGTTACTTCTCTCACAGGTCAGGCTTCATTCACTATGTCAAGCATAACACAACCGTGGAACATAGTTCGTGTGCACAAGAACTGACCGCCATGTTTTCCAACCTATTAATTCACAACTGCACATTAGAGATCCTAATGTAGTACATACAGGAACTAATGTTATATTTCTGTTTTTATGCAGACGTATGAGGGAACAGCCAATTAAACAGTAAACATTGTAAAAGCAGAATTTTTTTTTAAAGGTTATCAAGGTATTTACTATCGCAAATGCAAAGATGTTAAAATAAATAAAACACGCCACTTACTTTAAATCATTGTCCATTTTCCAGAAAATAGCAGTCCATTTTCAGCACAATGACAATCTGATAGTAAAATCCATTTTATATGCGTGTAGACAACCAAAATATTCAAACATTATCCACCAAACACTGCCAATTGACGTCAGACTCGTAGCAATATTTCATTGGCTAGAAATAATGCATAAGTATTCAATTGTGAATCAATTTCGCACAAGGTTTCAGGTCGCGTGATGTTTTGCTGTTGTTTCCTCTGCTCTGTGTCTATGATTTTTGATTGTGAACTAACCCTTAAGGCTATACACAATTAAAAACTTAACTAACATTAGACAGTAAGCAACAATCCTCCCAAAAATATTATATACAAAACAGCGATTTTTTTACATTTGCCTGCTGTTAAAAAAATTAACGATTTCGAAAACAAATACACAACTAAATAAACGCATATTTCCATTTTAATTTTAAATAACATACATTAAAAATACTTTTTAACTACATGCTTAATTTCTGTTAGGTTACTGCTCTTTGCAAATCTTGCTGCATATTGCTTAGGTTTTCAATAGTTAAAACCCCTTTAGTCTTCAATAATGTATACTCGTGTGATCCTTTCATGATTGGACATTTGCTTGGACACGCAAATAAAAACAGGAAGAAATGTTGTCACTGTGTAATGTGCAACCAAGCCACACGAAACTTGTCATGGCGGTGGCCTACGAACAAACAGTTGAAGCCCGAGCACGTTAGTAGCTGACAAATAAATTCGCAGAATTTTCGTACCTGTAGACTTAACAATTTCAGTAGTATCAGTATAACACTGTGTCTAATATCGGGGAAAGTAAAAATTTGTTTGTTCATGTTACTGGCGGCAGCTGTTTATATAAGACTACGGAATCTAGTCTCAACGACAAATGATAGGGAAGGACTATCACGTTGGATGGTGTTTTCTACTATGAGTAGTTATAAATAGGGCATTCCACAACACCTGGCGTCCTGGTCTCCTATTACAAGTCATCAGAAAACACGTATTCGGCTAGTTGTGAGTGCAGGCATTCGATTTTCGTTAAAAGAAGTTATTTTCTAGTTGTATTTCAAGACACTTGAACTCATTTTGCTGTTGGGTGGTGCAAACTGCTGCGGAATCACAGAAGTTCATCACCGGAACGACCTAACTCTGGTTTGCCCAGTCAAGTATTATTTTTTTCTAAAATCAGGTGTTCCTAACTGTGGAATGGAACAAGTGTTGTTCCAGCGTGAGTAAAACAAGGACAGAAGCCTTACTTAGTTGCTGCGTGTAAAACCATAACTCATTTGCGAACTAAAAGAAGGGTTCGATCTTGCTGTAGTGAAATAGTACATAAGTTTAGACAGCACAGTGGACGTCGGCTCAAGCCACTTGGTTTTGTCATCTCTCTTATCAGAGAGCAGTTAAGTGAGGCTCGGAAACTCGTACTGCGCAACTTACATGCGCTCCCTACCTTCCCCTAAGTCCATTCTCCGCAGTATGCCTCGTTACACGGTCTCTGTTAAGGTGTTTACATAATGAAAAAAGTAAGCTTAAGTTTATCATCGCGTTAGCTCAAATATAAGTATACGCATTGACGTTGCAAATTATTACTGCTAAAAATTCAGTGTATAAAAATCGGAAACTAGAAAAATTAGTCGCTAGGTCTCACGAGCACATGGACGTGATAGATATACAGCATGAGCATAAAAGAATACCCCAACTTTGAAGGTCTAAAATATTAAAACCAAACAACTTACAACCTTGACTGAACAATCAGATGAACCGTGGAACCAAGAAGTTTGTTCATAATATATTCATAATTGTTCAAAGTGACCACCACGAGTGGCCCGAACGACATCCACGCGATAATCAAACTCGTTCCACGCTCTTGTCTGCATGTCCGGTGTTTTGGTTTGGATGGCGTCCGTAATTCTCGTTTTGAGGTCGTCAATGTTAGCCGGCAATGGTGGATGAAACACTTGATCCTTTATGTACCCCCATAGAAAAAAATCGCATGGCGTAAGATCCGGGCTTCTTGGAGGCCAGTGATGAAGAGCCTGGTCACCAGCTGCTCCTTGATCAATCTAGCGTTGCGGCAACGTCTCGTTCGGGTATCCGCAAACAACTAGGTGCCAATGGGGTAGCGCACCGTCCTGCTGGAAAATGAAGTCCCCCACCGCCTGTTATAACTGAGGAAACAACCACTCTGTAAGCATGTCCAAATAAGGGATTCCAGTAACAGTGGGCTCGTGAAAAAAGAAATCCCCGAAAACAGTGTCTTTGGATACAGCGCAAAACACGTTCACTTTGGGGGAAGCGCGCTCGTGTTCGGTGGTTTTATGTGGAGGCTCCTGACCTCATATCCGCACGTTGTGCCGGTTCACCTTACCATTTGTATGGAACGTCGCTTCATCGCTAAAAACCAGCTTAGACAAGAAGGCATCGTCTACCTCGTTCTGGGCAAGAAGGAAGGCGCAGAAATCACGTCTCGGTTCTTTATCCCTTTCGGTAAGAGCCTGTACAAGCTGTAACCTGTATGGTTTTTACAGCAATCGCTTTCGCAACACTGTCCATACAGTCGATTGAGGTATTTTCATTTCCCAG
This sequence comes from Clitarchus hookeri, assembly GCA_002778355.1. NCBI lineage: Eukaryota > Metazoa > Arthropoda > Insecta > Phasmatodea > Phasmatidae > Clitarchus > Clitarchus hookeri. The sequence goes on along the minus strand of NQII01000632.1, from coordinate 270,134 downwards.
CTAGCTTGTCGAGTTGATTTTCTCGGACTGCGAACGAACGCTTGTTGAATCCGTTGCACATTCTCTTCGGACAAACGTGGCCGCCCGGAACTTTTGCCTTCGCAATGGCACTCTGTGTCACGGAACTGATGAAACCAACGTACGATACTCCAAATACGGACGACGTCCGTATTTGCGACGGAATTCACGTTAAACAGTCGTAACCGATTCACAATTAGCAAACTGAATAACACAGAACGCCTTCTGTTGTTCCGTCGCCATCGTGATGCGGACTAACACACAACACACTCTCATAGTGCGACGACAGACGCTCCCAGTGTCATCTCTCGGCACATAAAGGAAAAATCAGACCGTCCCCTTCACACTGACGTGTCGAATGCGAGCTCGTTTCCCCCTCACCACCTCAAACCGAGCGTTACGAACTCCATCCAAACCGTAACACCGGATATGCCGACAAGAGCGTGGAACGAGTTTGATTATCGTGTAGATGTCGTTCGGGCCGGTCGTGGTGGTCACTTTGAACATTTATGAATATATGATGAACAAACTTCATGGTTCCATGGTTCATTTGATTGTTCAGTCAAGGTTGTAGGTTGTTTGGTTTTGATATTATAGACCTTCAAAGTTGGGGTATTCTGTTATACTCAGCCTGTATTTGTTTTCGTGTTCAAGCCACGGCGATAAGAGCGACATTACCACGCGCGCCCAGTGCGCCATCGCTCTTACGTGTGGTGCTGAACCGACGTGCAGACTCCGTCATCACGCTTTCTTGTTAGATCCGTAACAATGCCGCTGTATACATGCGATGAAAGCCTACAAATCTAACTATGACGTTAGGTTTTTAATTTTCTCTGCTCAGACTAGCTCTTAATATGCGATTTTTTTGGTTTTTCTACAATTTTCACAATTTTTTCTCTTAACTTACGCACTTAGATAAATGGTTTTACTCTTATCTGGCAAAAAGTGTTATTTTTTGCTGATATACGTGTTAACGTGCAAACAACAGAAAGTAAGCTCGGACTACTACTAACTCTTAAGTTTAACCGATCACAGAAGGGCATAAGTGAACACATTATTCAATATTTATTTCAAGTAAGGTACAGTCAACAATGACTTCTGTTAGACTGCTTCTAAAAACAATTGTCGAAGAAAATATGAAAATAAATAAAAATCTACTTCAATTTAATTGGAAATAGCACACCGTAAAATGCTCTTCTGTTGGTGGAACTTAGGCAGTAGGATTGTTATTGTGTCAATTTTAAACGTACTTATTACTGCTTACTTCTCACTGTTTGATTTTTTTATTGCGTAAACTCGCAAAAAATCTTTATTGTTGACTACTGGTAGGAAACAGTGCAAATGTCACTAGGAGAGTGTGAAGGACGGTAGCGGCGACAGACAATACCCTACTTCAGCTTACAGACAGAACTCGCCCTGTGTCTCATGGCAGTTACTGTAAGAGTGCATGTTGGTACAAGTAACACCACGGTGTTGTCTTGGCGGTAAACAAACAACGCTGCCAGCTGCACTGTATTCGACTGTTGTGATGCCGAGCAACGTAATACCGATAATCAGGGCAACAGACGGTCAGTGTTGCATAGTGTATGTGTTCAGCCAAGCTGTGGAGGCGGTAGTTCCATTCCGGACGTTTGTGCTCCCGCCATACTGCCTTCCTTAACCTGATTCGCCTTACCAAGCCTTGTGTACGACCTTGCTCACATACCTTTACACGCCTTGCAGGAGAGAACACACGAAGAGATCAAGGGCAGGCTCCTGGTTCTGAATGTGGACACAGCCCTGTGCTGCAACCAGGCGCCCTTGAGCCCTTCGTGTGCAACTACCGCTTGCTCGCTTTCTAATAAACTTTTCGTTTGTGAGTTTGGACGCTCTTGTTCGCCGAGTTTTACTCTATGGGACTTCCAATTGGTTATTGTAACAATAGCAAGTGCTTCCCGCGGCCGTGCAAAGTTGTAAACACCGTGTGACAGAGCGGGAGCACCCGCAGGAAACCCCATGACAGTGACCTTCAACTCCCCTCCCTTCCATTCCACTCATTTAAGCAAAATGAGCCTTACCAAAAAGCTTCAAGCAGCAGAGTACAAACAAATAACGCAGTCCCAATAAATTGCGAAAATTCAACCATCCCCTGATATGAATGGGAATATAAGATAATTAACCCCACAAATTATGAGAAATGATTCAACAAACTGTTAGTTTTCATGTCACGTACTAATTTGATATATAACTACTTTCTCGTTTGTTTTCATTATGTATAAGAGCATGGGAAATTTGATATAACTTTTTATTTTCACGAAATAAAGGTATACTGAAAATATCACATCTAGGTCGCTGGCAGAGTTATCAATATAAAAGTAAAAGTAATGTTATTTTTTTGATCAATAGTAAAATTTGTGTATACTGAAATTAAAGTCAATACCTACTGCATTATCTGTTAGGTGCATTCCTTCGTCAAATATGAGAGCGATAGAAACTTGACACAGCTTCGTTTACGGAATAATGCTCCCTATACATACTGTGGGCACTCTTACATCACTTCAGCTGTGTTTGCTCAAATTATGTAGGAAACAAGTCATTTTTTTCCACATGAGCTGACGTCACTTTCGTAGCAACACGCGACGCATTTCCTCCATATACTAACCTTCTATCGGAAATCCAAATATTTTAATGGAGTTGTTTTAAAACTTTTAACTTGGTCCTCCACTTGCTCCGTCTCACTAACAGCAATGGTGTGAGTTGGGGGGGGGGGCTCCTTCCACCTCCCCCCTCCTTCCAATGTTGGTGCGACTGTGCTCATCGCTTCGGGCAAGACCCTCGTTAGCCTTGATGTGTAAAAAACGAAAGTGAACATGTGCACGTAGTTGCAGTGTAGTTCAGTCAGCGTGGGGCAGATGAGCACAGACCGTGCACGAGGTGTGCTGATGTTTGGGCGGAGCAGGCTGGCGTGTGTTGCTTCAGTCCACAGCTTGCGCCATTACTATAATATGTTACTATTATGATACGTCTCTTGTCTTGTCGCCGGCCCAGTAGGATGCGGCAACAGACACCCTTGCCCCTCTTTTGAGCTAGGTGCGCACCCCCTTCCCCTACCCTAAGGTGTAGACACCGTATCTACCCCACTGGGCAGTCTCGTCTCTATCCGACCATCCCTCGGCACGTGTCGCTCAATGACGAGAATGATGGCACAGAAACTATTACTATACGATTTACTATGGGGATGCGTCGTCGTTCTTGCAAATAAGTGACGTCCTTATAATATCGTGCAATATCTTCATTATCTTGCTTTGCTCTCGACGCTTGACTCACGGTGACCGTGGTTTGGGCTTCACTCACGCCGCCAGCACAAGTCCAGCCTTGACTGACCTCGTGGATATGCGTGGGCCACCAGGCATGCGAACCCACGCATGAGGGGGTAGTCACTCGCACACCTGACTGTCCCCCGACTGCCATACGTGGACCGAGGTCCGCCCGTGCTCCTCTGTCACTAGCGGCTGATACTCCGGCCTCCATCCATCTCCTTCACCACCATACAGTCGAACTTCTTCACAATAAAATTCCTGCTTGGACCCTAACGGCCAGACTGTTAAGGAGTGGACGCCCCCCCCCCCCTCCGACNCGACCAAAACAATCACGATTGCCTGTGTTTTCAAGCCCAGTCTGCGACGCAGATATCACTTTCGGTAAACTAGGCTTGTGGAACGGCCGGGAGTCGTCAGCAGACCCAACCACGCGAGTCACTCAGTGATACCACGCGTGGCTACTGACGTGTGTACAAGTAGCTCTTCCCGTATCCATGAATCTGCTGTTGATCTCTAGTACTAGGGTCGACAATAACCCCGACACGTTCCAGAACAGCAGTTCTCTTCGTACACTACCGCCACGCACTGCAAACGTGGCGAATATCTCACTCAGCCGAGGGGTGGGGACAGGGAGCACCTCGAGAAACTCCTCTCCGACAGTGCCTGCTTGCAAGACGTCGGCCACCTCGGCAGGAACAAGGCTACTTTGTGAGGGAACACACTGGATTGGCCCGGCGCCGCGCCGCACCGCCAGAGAGAGAACACAGCTAGAGGAAATTTAATTTTGTTAACTAATACCAACTGTCGAAGAGAAGTCTTGCCATTCAACATCACGCTCTCTGAGATTCAGTGATTGGCGAAGTTGTAAATATCGCGGCCAGTGTGTTCCACTATCTTGTAAACTCGATTCCACTACGACGATAGAGAGAACTTTAAGAATGTGCATTCCCCAGTTGCTCTTCCCCTCCGACATACAGTAGAAATGTGTGAGCTTCCAGCAGAGGAGGAGGGAGGGAGCACTGCTGGTAAGGGTGGCAGAGCTCAGCAGCCAGCAGATGTCCTGTGACCTTGAACCGCGCGCCCAGCTGACGTCAGCGCTACAGAGCAGCAACTGTGAGCTGCTCTCCGCACTGACGTCATATCGTGTTACACCGAGTATTGTTTTATTAGTTCATCAAGCTCACCCGCGTATTTAAAGGTTGAGTAGTTTTTTTTTTCCGGCAGCACGAAAAATTTTAAAAAACATTTTTTTTTTTGGTATCCATCTTGCTTATAATATAAGAGTAAAGAGCCGAGAGATAACGATGTGTGTTTTGTGTTTGAATACTTCATCACGCGTCACAGCGAAAATAATTTCGTCATGAGAAGCAAAGAAAACAAACTTCGTCCGTGCTGTGATTGGCCAGCAACAACACCTGCTCCACAATCACACGACGTCACGTATTTTTTAAAGTAAACGTACGTTTTATTTTGCACGGAACGATCGTGACATGTCTCATTGAAACACGTTTGTCAAGGTAGTATAACCCGCTTAAGTGAACGTGTTACTTGTAACGTATAGTCATCGTAATCCCGGCCTAATGGAAGGCGACCAACTAGCCGTTGTTAAGAACTAGTGCTTTTAAATGCGGCAAGATAGGAACAATTCTTTGTGAAAAACGGGCGTCTCCCGTTATCACATAAAAATGTTGTAGTCTAACACCGTTAGTAAGTTAAGTAATAGTTTAATATATTTTATTTTATTCTATGGATGCCTGCATCCGAACGATGAGTTCAGTGGCAGAGATGGCATAAACTGTCATAAGGCGGATCAACCCCCGTCATACTGTATACTGTATTCAAGAACTTTTCGTCAAAGTCTGCACTACACATTTGGCACTATGTTTTACGAATTTCGTCAGTGGCAGTTTTGTAATCGCCCGCAAGGAAAATTCCAATTAATTCTCCTCGATAATTATCGCTTAAAATGTTACAAATGTAATGAAGTTGTAACCATTTTATAAAACTAGATACACTTTTATTATGCATACTGTCTCATGCGAATGATTTCGCTAGACCTTTCGAAACGTAACTTGTAGCGTAAAATGGATAAAGACCAAATAAATTTCAGGAACTGCAGATGAATGCCTTTATCTCACATGTACAAGACAGATCACTAATATAACAGCGATTTAGCAAAGATAGTTACAAATATGGCAACGCCTCTAAATCATCAATTTTTCTAATTAAGTTTTTACAGAAATGGATAACTCATTTGTGCCCATGTCACTTGAAATGCCTTACAAGGTTTTGTGACATATTTGCAGTAGAAGTTAATGGCAGTGAAATATTATCCGAGAACAACTATGTCGACAGAAAAATTTGCTCGACTTGCTGTACTATACAGACGTAGAGTACTGATCGTCTACATCATCAGACACCACATAAGAATGCAAATTGTCTGTGATAACCTGCTTTTAAAGAAAGAGGAATATGCAGCGGAGGACTGACCGAGAGGAGGCGAGGCGGCTTGTCCGACGTCGACCATAGCCAGCAGTGGTGGGCCTAGCAACAGACACGTGGCGTCAGTGTCTCTGGGTACCGTTATGTCTGCGAGAACGACGCTGATTGGCATGAGGCCCTGCCACTGCGAGGATAGTCATCCCTGTGTTCCTCTAACACTCAGTGGGCCTACGTCTGCAAATGGCCTCTGTTGCTCCAGAGTTACGATCACTCCACCTATCACTTTACTAGTAACACGTTCACGTTACTTGACTAGCGGGGTCCTACGACACCTATCACGGTCATGTCACGTAAAGAAAAGCTGGTTAACGTCAAGCTTTTGCGTGACACGCGAAACGAGACTCTTATACCACATGACCTTCAACACCAGTCTCACCAGGATGTAGTTGTATTATCATTGATTTTCGTGTTTTCGCTCTTAATTTCGCAGTGTCGTCTTGTTTGCTCACGTTTTTTTTACCTACCACGTTATAGTTTTCTGCAGGAAAGATCGACGAAATAATAATACGTAGAAGTTAGGTTACGATGATTTTATTTGTTATTTCGAAAAAAATTAAGGGGGTCATAACATTGCTTCAGTTCTATTAATTATGTTTCTCAAAAGTATAAAAAAAAAATCTCCCATGAAATGCAAAAAGGTTATTATTAGGTTTGCAATTTTTAGTACTTAAGGAAACACAATCCCATTTTCTCGAGAAGATAAATGTTTTTTTACATACCATTTATTCCCATATACACGTGAAACATGCCTCCGTCGGTTACGGCCATCTGCTAGCTGTTACAGGATTGGTATAAATGACGAACGCCAAACTTCCGCAATCTGCTCTTTGCCACATCAAAGTATAACAAAGATACGCCTGTATCATTTGAACTTTTAGAGTTATAATCTGAGTGCAAAAACTCTTTTTTACCTCGGCATTTTTAATCAGTACAAGAAGTTTGAGTGCTTACGTGAAATGTCGTAGATGAACACGCGAAATACAACGTTTTGCGTACACGTGGAAGTAAAAAGTGAAGCGCGTTACGGGTAAAGTGAAGTCAACGTAATTCTCAGCCTGAGAATTGTTTAATGTAACGTAAAACGTACGTTCACTAAAAGTAAAGCTTGTCGTCTTCAGCTTTTGCATGACACGTGACTGTGTACCACAAGATATTACTGGCCAGTAAATCTGAGACACCGTCATACTGACATTCACTACAATAAAAGAAAATGCATCAACTTAAAAACAATTATGTCGTAACTAATTTTAAATATTACTTGCAACTTAAAGCTTTGTTATTCACAAAATCGCAAAAGACTAATTTTCATTTTTAAAAAGTTTTAAGATGTTTTAACAGCTTCCTATTTTGCGGCATTTTGACGAGTAATTTTAAAAGCTAAAATATAGGGTATGACAACAACAGTCATCAACAAATTTGGCGGCGCCTGCTGGATAATACAGATAACAAATTTGTTGAAGTTGCAATATATTAGGCAGCGAACCCCTGCGACAATGGGCTTAAACAGAAGTTGCGGAAGACTAAGTAGGCAGTCTATATTAGTTTTTAACCCGTGAAACTTTAATTGCAAATAGAAACGAATTGATTTCATTTCTACAATATTTCCTAGAATTTTGTTTAATTTTCTTTTCTATTTTAATTGTTTGAAGTTTGTACAGATGGCACCGTGAAGAGGATTTTTTAAGTATATTTTCTTTGTGTCTCTGGCAGGCAATACGCGGAACACGACGTTCCGCGACCTCAGTGTTACCACACACTCGGAATAAAAAAGGACAATCTCTCTGGGAAAGAACATTTCATTAAAAACAAGGACAGGGCAATGTCGTTAGCGCTGAAAATCATTTAGACTGGGGGACCATATGTAATTACTTTCGCATATAGCTTAATCTTAATAATGTCAAAAAAAAACATTTTTTATCACGTTATTAATGCCATAAGATGTTCTCATAATTAGTAGGCACAGTGCCAGGAAAATTAATTTGTTGGTTTACAGTTGTTTTACACAAACCGACAATTTAATTAACAAACTGCAGTAATAAATATGAATGTAAATGGGTTTTTAAAATTTTTTATTATAGTTTACATGTGTTACGAAAAAATACAAAAGATTTTGTAAGATTAACCAAGTGAATGCTGGAAACACATCTATAACCAATTTTGTAGCCAATAAATTAATAATAATAAAATAAACAGTAGACAAATACTAGCTTTTATAAAGTAAATAAAACATGGCGTTTTTGATTGCCATGAAAAATCTTACCGGACGCAAGGAAAAAAAGATGGAAAATGAGGACATGTCTTCCTTTCGCCAGATGTCTAGTACCTCTGAGACTAGTGGGCTCTGCTTGCAAGCAAAACAAACAGACAGTCCGGAACACTACAGGTACATAAATATAACTACAGATTAGTTTCAGGTTAGTTCTGGATACAAGAAGTTCAAATTTACTTCACCTCTGTAAATACGCCTATTCTGTTCCGGCACATCCCAGCTCCACTACACACCTGGGCTTATCGCGAATGTTCATTGGCTCGAATTGAATATTATCATATGAACTGTGAATCACGAATACATAAGACGTGATTCCGCGTCTGCGATGGCCAGTCAGTGCATTATTTGTAATCATAATAATGTTTAAAGTGTTGAACAACTTCTATACGTGTTCGCTAAAATCACCATCACCATACTAAATCATTACCATACCATAAGCACTGGCAAAGTTTATTCGCTTTCAAGTTCACAAACTGTTAACGTCCTCGAGTGAGAGCTTTGCCCACCTCTAGTACTGCACAAGTCAAATTACCTATCGTATCAATACATTTCAGTGCAAACCATATTCTCTCATCAACTTTATTCTCACGCATTACTTCCAATACAAGGAAAATTAAAATAGGTGAAAATATGCGCGAAAGTGAAGGAAGACAGGGAGTGAAAGGTTTATAAAAAATACCAAGGTAAATTATTTATGTGACACTTGGCCCAACTTAAACAACATTAACAAAAATTAACCTTACAAAAAAATTATTATCAGGCAGTGAAATATTATTGAACAATAAATTAAAACATCTTGTTTTATTATGCTAAATATTTCAAGTTTTTAATTTTTGTAAGTTTCGGTGACAATGGGTAATGCCGCGGTTGTGGATGTTTCAGTTGTAGCGTGGCCTTTAAGCGCGTTCAGCGATAACATGCTTGCGGATACGTATAGCGGCTACGGAAACGTAACGCCCTACGTGTTATATGAACAGTAGAACGCAAGCTGACACACAGGCCTACACGTAACCATTATTTGTCTATTAACCTTTTCAGACCTACTTTAATGTACGGTTTCAGGTGTTGCAAACAAACAAGGTTTATGATGTGTGCTGTACCTAATTCGACACAACACTTGTTTCGTTGTCACATCCGATGAGCTGTAGGCTATGTATCCTGCCACAGTTATATGACCCAGACCAGTTAGCCGGTTTGCGTATCATTCCCAGACAAGGACGCTCATTGGCCAATGAGCTTCGCAGCATGTAGTACTGACCAATACACGCGCGTAATGCACACGACTGTGTGCGCTGGGTCTGCATTAGTTAATCCACGTAACCAACAGGCACTGAGTGTTTGGTTTGATGTTATTAGTTTCCGTGACTATTGAGATGTACCTACAAGAAAACGAGGCCATGGAAAAGTACCGGGTTAAGGCTGCCAACAAATCCATGTAAGTACCCTTGTCAAATAATATATCTGAGATAGTTTCTTATAATTTGACTTTTATTATGTTTGTACAATTCAAACTTAAAATCACTCTTATTCCTAATCACTGCACGAAAATTTGTGTCCACTTCGGTGAGGTTAAATAACAATTAATACGCTAATGAAAACAAGACTTCACTAGACTGCACTGAAGTCGACGTTATTAATTGGCGCCAAAACATTACCGAACACTTCGCAATTACGGGGGAAAAAAAGTGTTAGGGTAAAGGAGAAAACGTTAAGCGACAATAGTAATTACTAAAATGTGGACCTAATTAAAAAAAATTACTTTTATGCGTCAATTATGTTTGTACTCATTAACACACATACATGGTTTTGGCAGGATTATTTATGAAATATTAAAATATTTTATTTTATAAGAATATGCTAGAAATTTTCTACATAATAATTTTTTTTTACTTCGTAGGTGGCAAACCGTAACGTTTTTAAAGCGTGGCTAAAATTCAGGTCCGCTCATCAGTTCGTTCCGTTTAATATGTGCTCCACGTGTGTTTGGTTCGGCAGCCGTACACGGGCTGTGCACTGTGGCTCACAAGGGATGCATGATGCTTACACGGCGCTGTACTAGCTCACAAGGGATGCATGATGCTTGCACGGCGCTGTACTGGCTCACAAGGGATGCATGATGCTTACACGGCGCTGTACTAGNCTAGACTGCACTGAAGTCGACGTTATTAATTGGCGCCAAAACATTACCGAACACTTCGCAATTACGGGGGAAAAAAGCTGTTAGGGTAAAGGAGAAAACGTTAAGCGACAATAGTAATTACTAAAATGTGGACCTAATTAAAAAAAATTACTTTTATGAGTCAATTATGTTTGTACTCATTAACACACATACATGGTTTTGGCAGGATTATTTATGAAATATTAAAATATTTTATTTTATAAGAATATGCTAGAAATTTTCTACATAATAATTTTTTTTACTTCGTAGGTGGCAAACCGTAACGTTTTTAAAGCGTGGCTAAAATTCAGGTCCGCTCATCAGTTCGTTCCGTTTAATATGTGCTCCACGTGTGTTTTGTTCGGCAGCCGTACACGGGCTGTGCACTGTGGCTCACAAGGGATGCATGATGCTTACACGGCGCTGTACTAGCTCACAAGGGATGCATGATGCTTGCACGGCGCTGTACTGGCTCACTGCAGGAGAGCGACGCAGGAATTCCCCACGGCATATCTCTGGTTCCAGTTCGCATAGCTCCCCNCTGTTGCCATGGTGACCCGTCATATCATTCTACTCACGCTGCCAAACGCAATGCTTTTAGCTTGGCAACAACACATCTTCGCCGACAGGGTGCACTGGTGTCGATTGTGTACAGGATTCTTTAACTCTGTATGTTAAGTAAATGGGATACATGCAATCTTCATGAAATAAATATGACAGTGTAAATTTTCGTATTTGTATTGTATTAGATCCTACGTTACGAATAAACTTTGTTCTTAGCACGAAAGTGGACATACATATAACGAAATACGTCCACATGATGTTCGATATTCTGTCGCAAAACTGGGTTTAGCAAAACTTTGGCTGACATATTTTCCGGTGTCTTTTAAAATGGCGAAGACATGTAGCCTTCTCTTGCACTCAACCATTTATGTTACAATTAAATAAAACTGACTAAAGAATAACAAAGAATGGATTAATTAATGCAATATTTAAAAAAAACAATTACAGTATAACAATTCGCATAATATATCAACTCATGAGGAAACCGTTTTATTATAAAATATAAGCAAGAAATAAAAATACACACTCTACATATATAAAAAAACAGAATAATAAAAATTAATTATACTAGAATTAATGATAGGCAACAAATACAGCATTTCAATTAATACGAAATTAACAACTAATGCAAACCTTATAAGGAGCCTAAAATATTATGAAATACAAATAAAAAGTGAATGAAAATAGCATTAATGATTAACAGCTTTAACAATCAATATTAAATTAACAACTAATATAAACCTCATAAGGATAATACATGTCATGAGTGAAGTTATTTGGGCGGCTCTTCACAGCGAGGTCTTGAGAACCGATGAGGGTGGTTGAGGTTAGTATGGATTATTGCCGAAATGAAAGGGCGTAGGAAACGGGAGGTCCCTGAGAAAACCCGGTGACCAGAGGCAACGTCCGGCACGATTCCCACATGCGAAAATCCGAGAGTGACCCGGCCGGGGATTGAACCCTGTTCGCCTTGGTGGGAGGTGAGCAGTCTAACCGCTCAACCACCGCGGCCCCCTTTGCTATATGTTGGATATCGTCTGTGTGCATGGAGATATTCCCCCATCCGCTAGACCAGTGACAATTCAGCTGCTCTAACACTGAATTTATCTGATTCATTTGCAAACAGTTAAACCGCGTCCACTGCATCATAGTCACAAAGGACATAAGTATTCAAAATTGAAATATTGTGTCAGCTCTCAGCTCCTTTGATGTTGGCGTACCCATATGCTGATTGGCTGCGCGATGCCCTGGAATAGACCTTGTGTCTGATTGGCTACTGCGTGCCGCGGCAGGTTCCCTATTGGCTGAGCTGCCGGCTGGCAAGCAAATTACCAGGCGCTGATTGGCTAACAGCGTTCCGCCATGTTGCAAACCAGTGAGTTTTGTTGCCGGCAGTAGTTGGCGGCATACGCGTCTGTTCGATTTCTGCCCACTCGGAGCTGATTTTCCGCTTTTGAAAACGAGAAGCGCGGGAGCGATAAGGACGAAACTGCCACGCACATCAAGTGCGCTGTCGGCGCTACGCGCAGGGCTCAAGCCCAATGTTCTCATCGTGCTGCGTGAACCTATGGGACTTTAAGCGGCAACTCTCTCGTTTTGTTATTGTAGCAAGTTTCAGCGCAGACCCCTCAAGTATTCTTGTATGCAACTAACATAAATATTTCCAGGTACTATGCTTTAAAAAAGCAGTTCTCATCTGTGTTGGTGCGCCCCGGAATGTTTCTTATGTGCGTAATGTTTTGAATGTTCCCGACAGGCATAGATTGAAGTGTGTGTTCTTTTCGTCATTTGATGAAGCCAAGAAAGCTAGTAGTGTTGGGTCGACGGCCATGTTTATTGTTATGCGTCGCTAACGAAGAAGCACAATGGAATAAAATAATGAAGCAAGCAGGACTTTCAAAAGTGCTTAGTTAGCGCGAACCAACTTGAACAGAAAACTTGAATCGCTTGCAGGAATGTCCACGCTGTACAATCGCGAGCCGTCTCTCGCCAAACTACACTACTGTTAGAATACACCCTGGGCCATTTCGCTTGTGAGACAACCGGCTAACAGAGGTCACGCCGTGCTTTCGAGATGTCATACCTGCACTGCTTTCCACGCCTGAGATCAAGGGAGCGATAACAGCCAAACTGGCATGCATGTCATATGTCACATGGTCTCTAAGTGCATGACACTCGAGTCACGTGAAGTTGTACAGACGTCTATGTCGTTTTGAGCGGTTAACCTGCAGCTTTAGTACTGAATAGTCTTTGGCAAAGTTAAGTGAAGTTAACTGTACAAGTGTACTAGGATTCACGTAGTACATTTCAAGATCTAGCAGCGTGAAAAAAGAAGTTTCGGTTATGCTGTAGAGCTTGCAATATACGGAATATGCTGCGTATTCTTGTGCGATAACGGACACGGGCGAAGTATGTCCAAATTTTGTAAACGTGTATGTCAGAAACGATATGACGTAACTCGCGTGCAAAGGAGATGAGAATTTGAACATCCGCTGTGGTCTGTCGCAAACAGTTAGGGCTTAACCGTTGCTGTTTCGGGATCCATTGCAAGCGAGTCTCGCATTAAAACCAGTCGCTTCTGCCAGCTATAGAGACGTAGAGTTTCCCCTTCGAACAATTCCATTACGTCTAAAGTCCTTCAGGAAGCGTAAGCGCCATATTTAGTATGTATCACATTCAAACCCAGTGTGCCATAAGGCGGGATTTACAATGACCTGTCACGTCCGTCCGTCAATCACGTGACCAACAGCCAATAAGAAATGTCCATTAATCATATCCGTCCGTCCGTCAAAGCCTTAGCATGCTTTAACTTTTGACGGGCGCTCGGATAGGCTTCTAAACTTTTCTTTTTTGTTACCTGTTCAATCCTAGTTCATTAGAAGGTTGTGTAGCATGCGCAGTGTTTTGTTTTCATGTGTTTGTTTATCTGGCTGCAAAATGCAATGCCGTTGCAATCTTCCTGATGATATGTTTATAATCACGTCGAGAACACGAGTTCCTTCTGTGCAATAACAAATGTAATTTAATTTTTCTTATTTTGTTAAAAAAAACTCCCACTAATTTCCGTTTTTTTTCGCGTACTTACGTTTTGTGTATTTATGCATACACAATACCGCCAATAATTTTCACTTTTAATGGAGAATTTTTCCCTATTTCTAAACAGTTTTGTTTGTGTTAGCTCGCAGCAATGAACTTACGACGGGCGTATGAAGTCTGGTTGTGGAGACGGACGCACGTATGACAGACGAACGGATGACTGACGGACGCGGCGGACTATTTACCTGCCTAACTCACAAGATGATTATTTTGGGCGGTACTGTAAGATGCAAGTCATCATCTTCTCTTGTAAACCGTGCAATTGTTGCAAATAATTGATGGTTCATATTGCTGTAACTGGATATGAAGCCGACAGTCTGTTGGTCCTTTTAGCGAAACAAATGCTCTGCCAGCTTAAAGTACAGCACGTATCAAAAAATGTCTTGTTTGCTGCACGAAGCCGTAAATTAAAGCGGTCGGAATGGTAGGTCATAATCTAGTCTAAACATTCTGTAGACTTGAAGAAAGACAATAAGAATAGTTCAACGGCAGGATAACTAATCTGTTGTAACGCGGAAACAGAGGTAGACGACCTTCTATGAAGGGCAATAGCCAGTCTGTGACGGCGTGCGTGTGTGCAGGAAGTGTAATCTGGCTTGGCGTCACATAATAGCACGTACTTTGCAACCTTCCCGTGATTCCTTCGGAAGGAGCGGATATTGATCTGCGGGCATTGTCTCGCTGTGCCAGTGCAGGGTTACACTTGCGATTTGTGACATGTGGGAGGGCTTTGTTTAGTCTTAGTTTTAGGAAACAATATAAATCAATTAAATAAAATAGGCATTTAAAACAATTATTATGTTATTTAATTTCAGTTTTAAAACATTGACAGGCCAGTTTCACGACGAGGTGATGGTTTTGAGGGGGGGGGGATATTGTCACCTGTGACCCCCTCCCTCTTTTTTTCTGGATTCGTGTGATAAATTATCAGTGGGTTACAAAGGTAAGTGTGACGTGCACCTGAATAGTGTAAGTAGTCTGCGATCCCGGCAGTCGGACACAGCATAGACACGACTCCGAGCAGCTTGTCAGCTGTATGTGCTGCTGTTGTGTGGCTCGTCGTCAGCTGCGGCGTGTGGATTGTGCTAGGGTCAGCCGCTGTGCTGGCATGTCTCCCGCGTCCTTCTGCTACAAGCGCGCTCTCTCTCTCTCTCTCTCTCTCTCGCTCTCTCTCCCTCCCCCCCCCTGCAGCTAACCGCCGCCGAACACAGTGGCCGACAACGACAACGCGAGCAGATGTAGAACAAAGCAGCTGACGTCTATTGGCGGGACTTACGGAATGTTGCTACAGACACCGAGTATAAAGTACAGACACGAGAAGTGTAGCAGGCTCTTGTAATACGGGCCTGCCTAGCCTCCAATCAGATGCGCGAGGAGCTGTGAACGAGCCTTGTGTCTGATTGGCTACTGCGTGTGCGGGAGGCTTCCTATTGGCCGGGCTGTCGGCTAGCGAAGTAGGTTACCAGGCGTTGACTGGACGAGGGGTGGTGCTCCGTCATGTAAATGCCCTGTGAGTCTGTAGTCGACGGAGTAAGCTGCCGTTTCACCTCTGTCCTCTTATTTACTCTGCCCACGCAGGCTCGCCCACTAATTGACTGCGTATTAATGAAAATGAGATCCGACACTTGGCGTTATTCTGCGAGTTTAAATGCGTATAATTATGTCTACTGAAGTTAGTTTTCTTGTTTTAACCCTTTCGGACTCACTTTAAATTCCTGTTTCAAGTGTTAAAAACAAAAAAATTATGATGCGTGCTGTACTTAAGTCGACACAACACTTGTTCTGTTGTCACAGCTGTATGTTCGGCTGCAGTTATGTGAACCAATAGTGGCTTAGACAAATTTGCGAATCATTTACCAACAGGTAAAATAATTGATGATTGTGCTCCGCAGTGTGCAGTGCAAATTAAAAATGACATATACGTGCGTAACGCACACAAATGTAACACTGCGTGTGAGTGGTGACTGAACCGCGCTGCAGAGTGTTTGGAACACGCGTTCCCCCACGAAAATCTTAAACGTGCGTCCAGTGTGCTGATCTAGGAAAGGAACACACACGTCAGACGAGGACTTCTGACGACTTTCAAAATGCCACGCACCTTAGAAACGCCGAGGGTCACCGCTGAAAGTCTCGCAGCACGGCGAGAACACGGCAGTGAGGCTTGCGCTTAGCGGCGACGGCACACTTGATGCGCGAGGCAGTGTCGCCCTTATCGCTCCCGCGCTTCTAGACATCAAACGCGGGAACAAGCTCTAGGTAGGTGGCAGCCTTAAGGACACTCGCGGACGAACTTGCGTGTTTGTGACACGCTTTCTTTACCAAGATTCCAGCGATTCACTTAGGTAAAGCATAAATGAAGAGAGGCGGCCAGTGCCATTTTATAATACATCATAACTAAAATACATTCCAAGCAGGGATTTCAAAAGTGCTCCTTTAACCATCAACATCGTATATCTTCCATTGTATGCCGGAGGACGACATTTTACATCAGAAAAATGAACGCCATACGCCAATCCTGAGTTCCCAAACAAAAGAAATAAACATGAGAATATTACCTCATTACAAAGTTGCCACAAATATCCAGAAGGTATAGTATATTGTTGGGAGCGCAATATGCAGGAAAGTGAACACGAACATTGTTATTTATTTAAGTCGAAACATCCACCAATCTGCGGCACTCACGCACTAATAATACGAGGATTCAACTGAAAACAATATAAACTCCTCCTTTATTATATTCCATGTGTGCAATTCCAGCTTATATACTTGTGTTCAGACTTGGCGAGCGAGAAAGACTCGTCTAGTTGCAGAGCAGTGCTTTTACAAATTATTACTTTATTACAGATGAGATATTACGACTGCGTAGTTTTAAACATATTTATTTATTTTCTACGGCATGTTAAATATGTTTATATGTAACTATGTTGCCTAAGTAAACTCCCATTCCCGTTTAGTGTGTTCATAGAAAGGAAATAACTCGAGCTTAGGTATATAAAGTTGGTGTATGTTACGTCCAAAAGAATAACTAATTTTAAAATAGCTCATTTCATTGGCTTTAGTTTTGCATAATTAATTTGTGTAACTTAGCTGTTTTTGTAGATTATATGTCCAGGGAATTTGTATTTTTAAATGCAGATGCTGCCTGATGAGATATTTAATTCCAAATAGGTAATTACGAATAAATTCACATTTGATCAATGATGTGTTTTAAAATGCCAATACATCTAATTATTTATCATGCAAATAAGTTTCCTGTAGTGATAAGACACTCACACGCTCGCTTCACGAGGCTACATTTCAAGATGGACGTCCAGAACACAAGGCATGGTGACTTCTGTGCCCACTTCCTTCGTTAATTGCCATACTGTGTGTGGCATGTGCTAAATTAAAACCAATCTAAGTTATTGGAAACGACACCAAACATGATTCTTCCATTCCGAATCACATGGGAACCATTCCGTGTTTCTTGTGTTGCCTGCTCCTCGCGTTACTTTGCATCTAACATGGTATATAGATACATTAGCCACATGTACTCAAGTACACGAAGACAACGAGGTTTGGCGGTTCCTTTGATGTTGGCGCACTGACTGGCTGAGGCCGGACCTCGTGTCTGATTGGCTACTGCGCGCTGCTAAACATTCCCTATTGGCTGAGCTGCCGTAGCTTACCAAGCAGTTGTTGGCAGCACGGTGCCCCGTCATGTTGCTGGCGTGCGTCTGCAATGGGCGGAACAAGTTCCTGTTACACATCTGTATTGTTAAGTACTCTGTGATGATGGCGACCTCCCGTGGCGCAGTCGGTTGGTGCGCCGTCTGTCTGCGGTGCAGGAGGTTCTGGGTTAGAGGTAAGGCACGGGTGTTAGTCCCTGATAAGCCTCCAGGCATAACTCCGGAGGACGTTAGTAAGCTCTTTGCAATAACGTTCCAGTGTGTGACGACGTGCACCATGGCGCCGAGCGACCAGCGCCACTGGAGATGGAGATATTCCCTGGCGCGCCCTCGAATCCCGCTCCGCCAGTCTTGAGTCCCTTCACAGTTGCGAGTCCTCCGGCGTGCGTGTTAGTAGCTAACACGTACATTTACAGTGAGGCAAAGAAAAGGCCTTTACACAATTACTAACTCAAGCATTTGCCGTTACGTTCTTACTGCTTTTATGAAATAGACAATGTACGATACAAACTTTAAGTCAAAGTTCATGTAAGTAAAATCGGTTTGCAATCTTCGTAAAAATGTGAATATTGTCAGGTGAATCATTGCATATCACCAATGAGTGTATTTATGTGCCTAATTATTAAATATTCCATGACATTAATACATATGTTCATCCCGGGCAATCTCGCAGTGGACTCCCGGCACAATAACTGCTTGACTTTGACTTACAAGTTTTCGATCTCGAGAAGGCGTTAAATTGGACAGTTCCATTCGGTCGAGCTGCCTAAGATTCAGCATGTCGATGAGTAAACGTAAAGTGGAAAGGTGAAGATGGATGTTGAAGTGTCAGGAGGCGAGGAGTGTCCCGTGTGTGCCGAGTGCTGTGAGACCATGTTTGCCAGCGGCGGAGGGATACCGGGAACCGGCAGATAAAACCCGCAGCTGCCTCGTATCTGTCCCACGGGAACACTGGACCCTCCCTGGCGCTACTATCCCTGACGTCACTATGCACTTCGGCAAGGCCTCCTCGGTCTGCTTCCACACGAACTGTTTCACACTGC
>NQII01000632.1:224774-251234 GCA_002778355.1 Clitarchus hookeri | reverse complement strand
ATGATTGTCGTACGTAACTCGACACAACACTTGTTTCATTTTTACTATCACGCTTCGTATTCGACTACAGTGAAGTGGCCCGGTCATGACCCGGAACAGTAACACTGTCTGCGGACCCCTCGCCCACAGAGAAGACAACGGCATACTGCGCCTCGCAGTGCAGACTCTGTACAGGATCAGACAAAGGCAACCTTCTTGTGACTGTGTTACGAGTGCAGAGATGAAGCAGCAGCTTATACGGCGAACCCCAGTCAACATGTCCGAGTGCCGCTCGCCATCTACTGCCTGCTGATCTAGTCGCCACTCTGTAAAAAGGTCCCTACAAAGTCTTCTGTACGGTGAACAAAACCATTTCTTTACAGTAACACAATATTGCTTTAAATTAAAGGGAAGGTTACAGAAAGATAGCTTTGTTGTTAATAAAAATATTTTCTTTATACGGTTTTGTTTTATGGCAATATTACCTTAATTTAAGGCAAATAAATGCTTTGAACTGCTTCTGTTCACAGTAAAGAAATCTGATTGGATACCAAATGTAACGTTTAACGTTTAAGCGATATTAAAGTTTTTCTGTCGTTCATTGTAGTTTTCAGTACGTAAATGTCGTCCTGAAGCAAACATTCATAAAGCAATACATTCTGCAGTGATGGAACTGCAACTGACCAAACCTACAGTTCTCCTGCAATACATTCTGCAGTGATGGAACTGCAACTGACCAAACCTACAGTTCTCCTGCAATACATTCTGCAGTGATGGAACTGCAACTGACCAAACCTACAGTTCTCCTGCAATACATTCTGCAGTGATGGAACTGCAACTGACCAAACCTACAGTTATCCTGCAATACATACTGCAGTGATGTAACTGCAACTGACCAAACCTACAGTTTTCCTGCAGACGTATAATACCATTCTGAAGTACAGTGATTCTCCAAATCACTAACCTCAAGGGGCCGCGGTGGCAGAGCGGTTAGCCTGCTCGCCTCCCACCAAGGAAAACCGGGTTCAATCACCGGCCGGGTCACCGGATTTTCGCATGTGGGAATCGTGACGGACGATGCCGTTGGTCGGCGTGTTTTCTCGGGGATCTCTTGTTTCCCCCGCCCCTTCATTTCGGCGCCGCTCCATACTCACCTCAATACCCTGATTGGCTCTCAAGACATCGCTGCTAAGAGGCGCCCAAATATCTTCACTCACTCCTAAGTGGTGACATATTCCGCCCCATCACTACTACCGGCATAATCTACTTATCAAGGTATACATGACGCAACTAGGCCAAGTGGTCGTCTGGTTAAGGGTCTCAACTTAATAACACAGAAGACCTGGGTTTGACTATCGTAATCATTACAGCACATTTTTGAAGTTATGCTTCTTTTGGCGCGTTGAAGGTAAAGGTTTAGTGTGCAACGGAAGTTGCGCGCGCACAGTGTAACGAAATTCGACAGTGAACGTGGTAGGGGCATGACCCAACGCGCATGCGTGTATCGTCTAGCTATACACAAACGCAAAGTACAACATAGCACGTGGTTATGTTTAAAACCGACAGAAAATCAGTTCATGTAATAAGAAAATTGAAAAACATTAAATTTATATTAGTAATTAATTGTGAATATATATATATATATATCTTATTAATTAATTTTACCTACATTGTGCCATGAAAAAATTGTTAGTGACAAAAGTTGTATAATAAAATTTTGAAAGTGTTTTCAAGTATTTGAGGGTAATTTTTTAAAGCATTTAATTATGTTCTTCAATCAAACCTTAATTAATTGTATTTAATGTCTTTCTTAGGCTATTTTATCGTTTTCCTACTTACATAAATTATTTGCATACGTAATAAAATTTTATTTTAGTCACGCCAAAGAAGTATAACTTCTAACGCGCGTACATAAGTACACGCACCCATGTTTTTTTTATTGTATATAATTTTGAAAGATTTTCTTACTTCTCTCTTATTTACCATCAGTTTTTTTTTCAGAGCACAAATTTTCTGTATAGTAGCTTTTATAGTACTACAAAGACAACTGCTGAAATCTTATAACGACAATGCAAAGTTATCATAATCGTTATTAAAGGAATCATAAAAAAAATCTGTTTGTGGCAAGCCTACTTTGCAGTGGTTCATATTTAAACAAAGTTATCTTTGCGGCAACAATTCATGTGTTGCAGCAATGAAAATGTTTTTACAGTGCAGCCGGCAGCCCAGTCAACAAGTGATATTTCGCAGCATGCAGCGTATATTGAGGCTCGTTACAGCACCTCAGTGTATATTGAGGCTCGTTACAGCACCTCAGTGTATATTGAGGCTCGTTACAGCACCTCAGTGTATATTGAGGCTCGTTACAGCGCCTCACGCAGGCAATCACGGGATGCTGCGACTACACTGAAGGAACTGCCACTGTCTGTGTGTACTTGCCTACTTTGAGAGACTAGCTTCAGCTAATACTTATTATAGGTTGTTAACTGTCAATTGTGCACTGGCTTGGATCTAATTTTGTGCTCATATTTCTATATTTCTGCCATATGCGAAATTAGCAATGCCATGAACCCTCTCAGATAAGTCATGCATCGACCATGCGTATCAGATAAATCGTTGGTTAATGTCAATTTATGTTACTTATGTGTGGAGAACCCTATTATCATTTGGCGCATTAGTTCAGTAACAGATTAACGTCATGAAACTATGAGTTAGTATCTCGTGCGCGATTGCAACTCCGCTCATTGCCTGCGGTAATCTGTCAATAGCTTAGTGTTTAACAATCTGCTGACTATAAACTGTCGTAGGCGAAGTCGAACAACAGAAGGAACACTCAGTCCACGAGCAAGTGTCGTCTGTGTGCAGGACTGCGGAGTTCTACAAGATGCCATATTATAACACGAAATAATTAGATCTTTATATGTTTTATGCTGTGTACAGAGCACGAAATAATTAGATTTACACATGTTTTATGCTGTGTACAGAGCAAAACACAAAGTCAGTTCCTGTGCGACGTTCCAGATACATAGGGCACTATGACTGAAACAGTTAAATACTGAATACCTAGCCGATGGCGGGACCGCAGAGTTGAAAGCACGCATAAACGAAATTGCGTGTCGGTTCCTTTTACGTAGGCGTGTTCATTCTCTGATTGACTGCGCGAGGCTCTGGGAACGACTCTTGTGCCTGATTGGCTACCGCATGCTGAGGAAGGTTCTGTTAGCTGGATCGCCTGGTAAGTTCCCGAGCGCTGATTGGCGGACGGCGTTTCCACATGTAGCCGGCCAGTGCCGCCATTTTGCTGGTAAGTGCGAGTGGGGTTGGCGGTAAATGGGACTGCTTAACGTCTGTATTGTTGAGTACTCTGTGATAGCGAACCCGCCATAACCACGAGCGACTCTCTTAGTGCAGGGAGCAGCGCTGTCGGAGGGCACGATCTGTGAGAATGACTAAGAGTGCGTTGCTGCGGGTAATTGGTGGACGAAGCGAGCGCCGTAATGAATTCCATCGCAGCGAGGAATGTTCGGCGCCAGGTAATAACAGACGTGCATGTGTCGACTGGTGTGAGGTAAAGACCGCGCTCCCCCGAGGTGGCACTGAAGCGCTCGCCTGCCCTGAGAGCTGCTTTGTAACGTGGCTCACGTTTACAACACTGACTGCTTCTTCGTCTTGTGGAAATGTTGTCGCCCTGGCTGTATTATGAGTCGCTTGTATCGAGCCCTGTAGGCAAGTCAGTTCTTCTGACCGCCCAGACATGCCACTTCACTGTACGACACTCGTGACTGTCAGTCAACATAGTGGCGAGTTGACAGTTTCACAATCTAGTCTTCTTTCATGTGTAACACGTGTGGGCACAACCATTCCGCGTTACAATCCAATATCAAGTTGGACTGCACGCAAGTCTATGCTAGTTTCACGTGTGTCATTGACCCTCCGCTCATCTAACACTTCGGATTGGACCGAACTCGGACTGGAGTCTAAACGTAGCGAACACGGGACGAACATGGGCCGAAAGTCGCGTTTAAAGTAAAGTTTTCAATCCGGATTGACATGTGAACAAGAGCTAAGATGAAGTGAACACGGACTGAAAGCTGTGTATTGACATCTTTTGGCAACTGCGTGAACTGAAGAACAAACGATACTCCAAAAAGAAATTGAACTATAATAGTTTATCTAATGTTTTTGTTCCGGAGTTCTTTTGAAACCAGCAATTTTCTTTTCTACTATTACTAAGTCAAAAATATCTCCCTTCCTAAATTTATCTACCATCCAATAATTTTAATACTTGTCTCTCCAGCATTAAGTATAAAAAACTGTGGGTCCATTTCGGTCCAAACATTTCGCATTTCTTTTTTTGAACATTATTGCCCATGTAGCTTAAAATTTGCTTAAAACAAATTTTAAAACTCCGTACGTGCAAACTTGCAAACAATACACTTCCAAAATGACGGCCTTTGTTTTGCTCTCACTCCCAGTTCATTCCTATCTGCGGTGTTAAGATTAAACTTCCAATCCCAACTATACACACCAGTCCACCTTGTCCACTAGAGTGGATTACTCACTCCACTCTACTCGAGTCTAATCCGGATGGATTCTTCACTCCACTCCGAGTTCAATCCGGGTTGAAATGTTACTGTAAACGTCGTATCTCAGCACTCTGGTAGCTTCACTCCGTGTGGCCGGGTCAACGAGGAGTCTGTGGCGTCAGCCAATGAACACATGGCTTCTGCTCGAATGCAGAGGACTGTGCAATCTAGCTTGGTGCCACCTTATAACGCAATATGTTACGGTCTCTAGTAATATGATAAAACATCCCAAAGTAATCATTCGAGTTTATGTACTTTTTTTTTNACGCAATATGTTACGGTCTCTAGTAATATGATAAAACATCCCAAAGTAATCATTCGAGTTTATGTACTTTTTTTTTAAAGCTATGGACGTTATTGTTGAAATGATGAAGATTTCTTATAAGTCCGTGGAGAAAACTAGCGTGAAAATGAAACTACGTTTGCGGAAGTGTCTCCAAGGGCAGAGATTTGGTAAACACTTTAGTACGAACTACAATTACAATTTTCCCACATATTGACCTGCAAACATTTGTGCATATTTGTAAATAAAATTACTTTTAATAAACGACACTGGAGTTCTTTGAATTTATACTTCTAATATTTCAACGTTTTGTTAGAAATGTAAAAAAAAAGTGACTGCCAACAGTATCCAAATCTAAACTTACCTAACAGCTAATTACAAATTAACGAGATGCCTAATACGAACACATCCTAAAGCACAGTAACGGAGACGCGGGGTTTTGCCTAAAGTTAGGCAAAACGTCTTAAGGAAACCGCTNACGCAATATGTTACGGTCTCTAGTAATATGATAAAACATCCCAAAGTAATCATTCGAGTTTATGTACTTTTTTTTTTAAAGCTATGGACGTTATTGTTGAAATGATGAAGATTTCTTATAAGTCCGTGGAGAAAACTAGCGTGAAAATGAAACTACGTTTGCGGAAGTGTCTCCAAGGGCAGAGATTTGGTAAACACTTTAGTACGAACTACAATTACAATTTTCCCAGATATTGACCTGCAAACATTTGTGCATATTTGTAAATAAAATTACTTTTAATAAACGACACTGGAGTTCTTTGAATTTATACTTCTAATATTTCAACGTTTTGTTAGGAATGTAAAAAAAAAGTGACTGCCAACAGTATCCAAATCTAAACTTACCTAACAGCTAATTACAAATTAACGAGATGCCTAATACAAACACATCCTAAAGCACAGTAACGGAGACGCGGGGTTTTGCCTAAAGTTAGGCAAAACGTCTTAAGGAAACCGCTAGGTTTAACACTCTTAAATAAAAAGTTATTTGGCAAAACATTGTAAGGAAAACGCCTTTAGGCAAAACACTATTAGGCGAATTGATCTTAGGCAAAATATATACATTTCGAGACGTATTATTTTAGGTAAAGCTCCGTAAGGCGAAACGTAGTTGGCAAATTTTCATTAGGCAATACGCCGTTATGCAGTGTGCTGTTAGGCAGAGCGCCGTTAGCCAAAACGTCATTAGGTAAAACGCTGTAGCAGGAATGACTAGGCAAAATAACCTATACTCACTGAGAGTAACGACTACCCTTCGCGCAGGAATGGAACTGGTGTGTGTGTGCGTGTTGTGTGAGCCAGTGTGGTATGTCAACGTTGATCCACGACGTACGGAGTTTCCTTGGAGCTGGAACGAGGCAGTAAGGACTGAGATCGGCTCAACTAGAGCCGCACACGCTGAGCCACCGCTAGAGATGGCCGATGAATAGCAGTCTGCTACTTTGTCACAAATATGTCATTGAAATATCTGTGACAGAGATATCGCATAGTGACAGGTACACAGCTTTTGAAATGAACTGTAGCAAGCGAAGCAGCTTCTTTTGTCACAGTTTATTTCAGCTGTCTGTGACATGCCGCAGCAGCATAGCTATCTTTGCATGCTTACCAAGAGATGGCGGCTAAGTGCTTTCAAACAACTTATTCAGTGATTAACTATAACTTCTGATTAAAACAGTAGTAAATATATTCACATGAACTCCTTTAGTTTTGCTTGTATTATGTTTGCTCCGACCTACTGTATTTTTATAGTTAGTCTACAAAACATTGGATGCTAATAAATACAATACAATATTTTTTAAAGATATACTTGTATATTATTTTTGGCAAAAACTCACTTGTGGACGATCCCGCCCCCTCTCTACTAGTATTTCTCTACCAACTAATAAAGAGCATGGTTCCTACCTACCTGTCTCCTGTGGCATTTTCTATTCATGCATGTAGTCATTTTGAATTATTTCCTGTCGAAAAAGAGTTTTTACGGTGCCTATGTCGGTTTTTCCCTTTCTCTTCTTAGTATAGTAGTTTAGCTATAAGTACACTCAGTGAGGTTGTAATGGCGCCAATCACTGGCCATGGCTGCCCAATCTCCCTCTGCTGCGATGCAAGTCTGCTTGCTCATCACTTAGCTCCCGTCCCTACCTCGGACTTAGAATTAGGGTAGGTTAGGAAGAAAATACTTGTAGACGCCGTCGAGTGTGTTGTCTGGCTTTTTTTTTTCTAATTATAATAATACTAACTTTTATGTATTAGCGTTTGATAATTTGTAGATGGACTGACGTGAAATTGTTTAGTGACGGAAAAATTACCACGAAAAATGACAAAACCTCATAACAGGAACCTTTATTTATAAATTTCCCTTTTATATAAATGTTTGAAATTAACACTGGTAATGCAATTATCACCACTGTTACATTTGTGACAAAATCGCAGATATAAATCACAGCTATTAATGTGTCACAGTAACAGTTGTCACAGGTAATTGAAAATATCAGTTCAGCTCATCGCACTCCAGCTGACCAGACAACAACGCCTAGTCTGGTGACGTCATGTGTCTTCCCCTCTGCTTGCTCCAACCGGGAGCTAGCCACGCCCCTCCAGGCTACATAAGACGAGGCTTACTGA
The DNA here is from genome assembly GCA_002778355.1 of Clitarchus hookeri. Taxonomy (NCBI): domain Eukaryota; kingdom Metazoa; phylum Arthropoda; class Insecta; order Phasmatodea; family Phasmatidae; genus Clitarchus; species Clitarchus hookeri. The sequence goes on along the minus strand of NQII01000632.1, from coordinate 243,749 downwards.
GCTGGGCTCCGAACCACATGATGCTCGGTGGTCATGAAGCGTGTAACGTCAGAGGCGAGTCACCTCACCAACGAAGAGAGCTGTGTTTTCCAAGTGAGTGGCAATGCAAGAATGCTGTTGAGTTTCGTTTGCAGCGACTTACTTCCATCAAGTATTGATCATTGGTTATGGATTAAAAGCAAATATTCAAGAGGAGAATCTGTGGCATGTAAAACACATGACTTATTGTTCAGTTACAGTACAAATCGCCCAAGGTCATCACAGCGTTTGTTGTGTACTCCCATTGGAAATGAAGTCATGTGAAGAGGGCGGCAGAACAACATGGCGTGTAATGAACTTAGACGCAACGATTACCGGCCCAAAGAAAATTACTAGTAAACAAAATCGCCGTACACGGAAACACATGTTACTTAAAAAATTATACAGAGCTAGCGGGAAAATAAAACCATTGGCATATGTTCGTAAATGTGTTATTTTACACAAGAAAGCTATATTGTTCTGGCTGGTTAGTGCTACGGGAGGGAGACAGATGGCGCGCATGGCATGGAAATGCGTTTCTCTGAGCCGAATACGTTACTCAACAGATAGCAGCACGTTGTCCTGCTCCTGATCCAGTATTTTTAAAAGTTGACTTTTCTCCTATTGCTAGCTTGAAACGACACGATTTTGAAATATATTTCGTCAAATTATTTGAAGAAATAATTAAACAATACCCTGCGATATTTCTGTAGGCTTTTGGAATTAATATCAAGTGTGTATGGAAAGCATAGATGGAGAGTGGGGATACGACGTGAATATAACTCTCAAGATTTGAAGTTGTTTGATTTTAATACGGATCGTTTTAATGTGCATTTCGTTTTGAACACCTATGCATTTCTACTTTAGCACGAATTTTAGTTTCTAACACTAAAAACCGCTGTTTCATGACCACGTAAAATAAACTGTATTAATTAATATAAGAACTATTTCTTATCCGCGTATTTTCTGCTTGTCTGATGTGCGTCGGCAGTGCCCTCAGAATAGTCAACGTAATATTAATTTTTGTTCGTTCGTGCATCAGCTGATGCAGGGTTTTGTAAATGGCAAGTTGTTTGTTTCGTATACTTGAAGATGCCACTCACTGACTTTCAAAACCTCGCCAACTTATACGAGATAGGCAATAGATTCGCAGTTGTCCTTATCGCAAGTGTTTAGCGGGAGGGAGTGAGTGCTAAATGCGCTGGCACACTCTGGAGTCTGGAGTTTGAGAGTGAGTCTGAAGGAGAGAAGGGGAGGGGGGTCACACAGAGCTAATGGCGACCAGCTGTGCGAGGGCGGCGGCCCGGGTTGTGAATGACATTCCTGCAGCAGCGCGCTGTGAGCGGGATGTTATTTATAGCGGCACATCGCATGTGCGCGGCCCCCCGCGGCCCGCTAACCCACCTGCAGTGCTGCAACCTCCTCACACGCCCCTCGCTACTCACTGCTCCTACTGCCTTCCACGCTGCTAGGCTACCGCGGAACAAAGTGGTTGGCACACAGTGGCGGATCTCCGAGCTCGCAGAATGTTGGTAATCCTTCATGGCGGTATCCTATATCTGGGAAGTGCAAAGGCAGTGCTGGCTTGAAACGGAGGTGTTGTTCTTGTTCAGACCACATTCCCTGGCTTACAAACACCGCTGCCAGTAACATACGGTACAAGTGCAATTTTATTGGCCCCGATAAATCACAGAGTACCAGTACTATGTAAAGTGCCGAACAGAAAATTGGTTCGTTACAAAGCCCGAAACGATGTATTGATTTGGAATAACTCACTTGGCTTTATCTTTGACGCGCTTATAAAAACGGGAGAAATTTTTTGCTGAAAAATAAGCATCAGGTGCTACTACTCAGTTTCCCAATATAAAACATCCACAAAGGCAATATTTAATTACGACAAAATCCTTAATATCCAAAAATAATGGTGTAATATGGTCACGAACATTGCCTTTTTCTATTCGCCAACAAAATTGTGGGTCGGAGGTGGAGGGGAGACGATTAAATAGCCAACGAAAAATAGTGGTTGGAGGTCAGTCGTATGGTGGTTGTGCTGAGAGGATGTGTGCTCCACCATTTTTATATCGTACCCAAGTTCTCCTGCATCTAAGTATTCGAATTTTTTCTAAAGTTCTCAAATTTTGTTTTATTTAAAAATATAGGTTTTTTTTTTTACAAATTTTTGCTTTTTCTTAGCTTTAAGGTCGTTACGATGTCAAGGTCACCCCGGGTCATAGTTAAGTTTACCAATATCCAAGATGGCCGAAACAAGATGGCCACCACGCGCTGTGGCGTTACAATTCTTAATCCTTTCCTACATCCCATGTGCTAGACTCGGCTATTTTATTCCACTGATGGCATCCGATTTTCGCGAAAACTACTCGACTAGGTTTACTTCGAAATACTTTATCCGTAGAGATGAAAAAAATTCTCTCATTCACTACGGAACCAGAAAGACTCAAAACACTTGTACTTTTGTGTTGTTTCTGCAGCTATTTGACACCTCCTGGAGGCCTCTGAGCCAATTACAAACGGGCGAGCAAAATTAAGTCCCAAATCACGTCCTCTCACTGGTGCACCAAGTGCCCAATGAGAAATTCAGTCTTCAAGAAAGTGTCGATTCTAAACTACATTGAACTTATGTCGAGATTATTTTTGGCCGTATTTTTCCCTCTTTCATGACAGGGTGATTTTTATTGTTACAAATATTAGGTACCTAACAATGTGTTACAATTTCTCTCAAATTCAGTGGGCTAAACTAGGTTTGTTAAGGGATGGAGATCTTAATTAAATAAAGGAGTTAATTATAATTTCCTAACTTTATTTACAATAACTGCAAACAGATTCTCTNATGGAGGTCTTAATTAAATAAAGGAGTTAATTATAATTTCCTAACTTTATTTACAATAACTGCAAACAGATTCTCTTCACCCAACATATCACAATAAATTGACATCACTTGCTGTTTAGAATTACTGAATTCAATAAATACAATTACCTTAAAAAAATTAATGTAATTAAATAATTAAAATTCAGTGCCAATATACAGTTTTATAAAATATAAGTCCATATTCGACAGTTCCATTATAAACAACAAAGTCCGTATCACATGTTCATTCAGTCCCTCCTCAGTTCAGACCAGATCCCACCAGTCCTCAGTGTTCTNATGGAGATCTTAATTAAATAAAGGAGTTAATTATAATTTCCTAACTTTATTTACAATAACTGCAAACAGATTCTCTCCACCCAACATATCACAATAAATTGACATCACTTGCTGTTTAGAATTACTGAATTCAATAAATACAATTACCTTAAAAAAATTAATGTAATTAAATAATTAAAATTCAGTGCCAATATACACTTTTATAAAATATAAGTCCATATTCGACAGTTCCATTATTTACAACAAAGTCCGTATCACATGTTCATTCAGTCCCTCCTCAGTTCAGACCAGATCCCACCAGTCCTCAGTGTTCTNAACAACAAAGTCCGTATCACATGTTCATTCAGTCCCTCCTCAGTTCAGACCAGATCCCACCAGTCCTCAGTGTTCTAGAGTTCTCCGAGCACCCTCATGCACAGTAGCCGTCACTCGTAGAATATCAAACCCTCTGGTCCATTCACACCACAAACACCACGCCCACCGTCGCCTCGCAGTCTCCCGTCGTCGTACATCCCCTTCACCGACGTCTATCGCTGCATTCCGGCTACTGCACTCAGCCAGAAGGCTTCCGCAAACACTCCCGACCCTAGGGCCGCTGCAATATTTATGGAGTCGTAGGCCATCGCTCAGTAATTTCCCTAAATGCAGCCTTGCGCCGAGGGTCCTCGTTCCCAGAATATTCTTGCGCATTTTCAAAACTCGTCGCCTTATCCAGCGGGGGGAGGAGAAAGGGCTGCGACGCCAGCCAGGTCGCCATAACTGTCAATCATTCATCCCCGCTCCAGGTGAGCGACGGGGCAACGAGCAGGTCTGCCTCTGAGAAGGGGAGGCCGAGGTAGGTCACCCCCACAAAGTCGGACAGCGCATGAAGCTCGCGTCAGCGCGTAACAAATGAATTACAGAAAGAGCGAGAGGGAGAGAGGAGAGAGAGAGAGTCAATAACGGCTAATGTTTGCAAAAAATTTGCAAAAAAAAAATCACTAGTACACACTCTTTCCAAGTTGTCAGCGAAGCACGGCTTATGTTGCATATGGAAGAACAGAAAGTCTAGCTAGATACGCTCGCGAAGAACACTGGTTTCCAATGAGCAGTGTACCGGACTGTACAACATACACAACTCATTACAAACTAGTACACACTCTTCCCAAGTTGTCAGCGAAGCACGGCTTATGTTGCATATGGAAGAACAGAAAGTCTAGCTAGATACGCTCGCGAAGAACACTGGTTTCCAATGAGCAGTGTACCGGACTGTACAACATACACAACTCATTACAAACTAGTACACACTCTTCCCAAGTTGTCAGCGAAGCACGGCTTATGTTGCATATTGAAGAACGCTTATATTTTGCAACAATGTAAAATATTTTTGCAAGTATTTTTTTATTTATATATATTTTTAATATAAATTTAAAAAATTTATATTTAAGCAAAATTTCAGCGTATTTCCACTCTTCATGCTTCAGAAAGCTTATCTTGCAAGAAAACCTTTCTGAAGTGGGGTTGTTCGTGAGAAAATATTAGTACTAATGTTAAAAATTATATTTAATATTTTATTTTATATAAATTAATTTCAGGTATAAAACTTGTTAACTTTCGTAGGTAAAATGGATGTACTGAAAGTTCATTATTGACAATATTTGTAAATTTGTTATTAATTTTTATTACATACTGTACAACTAAAGTAATTATTATGATGTAATTACTTGATGGAGACTTTTTTTAATGTGCTTTGTGAAGCACCCATACTGGAAATAAGCTTAAATTTGGTTTAAATATGGATGCTTAATAACTTATCACATGAATTAAACTACTAGTTGATATAGTTATTAGAAAAGTAAATATTAGGACACTATTGAAGAGAGATATACAAACAAAAGTATGCATCCTCCTTTTGCATGCAACACAAATGGCACGTCCACTTCTGATTGGCGGTGAGAACAGTAGTTATTACACAGCCCTGTGGTCTATTGTAAGCCACTCTGCTTGTACCACAAGGAGCAGAACACAACCTCTCAGCTACGCCCTCAGTCACGTCTTCTCCGTCTCGTATAACTATAGCAAGTTTCGACATTTCTCTAAACGTAGTGCGGTCACAATGTATCCCTCCGACAGCTGTTTTGTCAGTGAAGAAGACGACAACTGTACGCATACAATGGCAGGTACTGGACAACCTCAGTGCGGTACTTCGACTACCAGAGCTGGTCGCCACTCCCACCTGCTTTGTGTTTGTTACGGCCAAGTAATATAGAAGCCAGGGCTCTTCTACTCACTTTATAGGAACTCTAGTTCGTCGTCCTTCGTGAGGCGGGATTGATGTGCGACTCTTCTTATAAGAGAACAGCAATTTGAAAAATAGCCCACTATAACTCGACATTTGTAACTTCACCGAAATAACATAACGTGATGTACGAGTCGATATTCATACAGATCTGAGAAATGCACAATGCAAACATTTTTAGAAAATTTAACATTAACGTGTAAAAATAGTCGGATTTTTAATAAAATGAACTAGGTTAAAAAAAATGCTTGTTAAAAGGCCATGTACATTTCAAATATTCTAGCAACAGTTTCAAACAATATTATTTAAAAAAAACACACAAACACATTGTTTACTCCGTAATTCCTAAACATGTGGCGAGCATTGTACGAATACTTCACTAAAATAACTTTTGTCGGCCACTGATAGGAAATAATAAATTTTCAGACATGTTAAATTAATAAAACACTTGAACTGTTTCTTGAAACCGAAAAATTTTAACTTAAGACCATAAATACGTTGTGACTCGCACATCATGATTGTTAGGGAAAATGGCGGACTACAGCACACAGCGGTAGGCACGTGTCGATATTTAATTTCACCGAGGAAGACTGTTTTAAAAAGGCACCTAAAACGAACTACATTTAATGAAAAATCCAAATACAAAACTAATTACCTGCAGGTATAATATTCAGACACCAACAACAAGGAATTCTTGCATATAGATAAATATTGACGATAGTGAGCGCTATGTCATTCACCCGGTGGAGGCGTTTCACATAACCGTGATGTACGCATGCTGCACCGTAATTATTCAAAATACTTTTTTAAGTCCTTGCTGTACTAAAAAAATGCTTATTACTCTAAAATAGCCAAATGTAAACACTAGACGTTGTAATCATCATTAAAGTAGTAAATTATAATTGTTATTCCCGATGATAATAGTAAGGCTCGCAAACATAACAACAACATACATCCCGCAACAAGTACCAGCTGACACAATACTCGGAGAATAAGGGCGGTTACAGTAGAGAAGGTGTGCAGGTTGGTCACAAAGCCTGTCCAAACGTACTGAAGTTACACACATGACAGTGAGGATACAGACTCGCCATGGCTAACAGTAGGCGGCGGGAGTCGTCTGGCAGAGGGCCGAGGAGGGAGGGCGGGCAGGCAGGCTGGTGTAAACACAGCTCGTGAGGAGCGGCGGAGATGCTGGCTGGTGAATGGAGTGGCAAACCTGCGGCCGGATGTGACGTCACCGTCAGGCGGGAGAGGCCTCGTTAGGGATGCCGCCCGGGAGCAGCGGCGCTCAAGAATGCGCCCCCACCCCAGCACCATCGCACTTCTATCTGCTGACAGAACACACTGCTGGTTCACACGCACTCATCTCTTCACAAACCACCGCCCCTACTCCATGTCCAGTTCCGTACACATGTCTGCTAGCGTTTCTGCTCGCGTAGACGTTACAAGTCAGTCCCTACCACAAGGGGTCTGGCTTGAGTATAGCTGTTCTTACGCATGGGCATGCCCGAAACAGTAATATAGACCGTGTTCTCATTTCTGCTAACTCACGGAGTATCAAGTATGTCACACGGTTATAATAAAACAATAAACAACTTAAAAAAAAAAATAAACGCGATAACTGAGAAGGTAGCGGAAATAAGGCATCGCATAGGGTCGCTTTTAGGATCTTCTTTCATTATCATATTGCATCCTTCCATTATATATAATATTGACATCTCCATAAACAGTTTGTGTTACTTTATTCATGTGTCCAACAACCGAAAACAAGCAATATTTTTATGAGAGTAAACGTGTTGATAATATGCAAATTCGTGACCTTGAGTGTGTGTAAAAACACGAACTTGAGTGGCAGTACATGCAGCTCTCCCAATACAACATCGAGCCTTACAACAATGCTGTGTTGTGTGGTGGCCAACCTAACTTGGCGTCTACAAGCCAATGTGCATATGTACTGTTTCACACCTCGGACACGCATTACACCTCCAGTTATGTGCCAACTTAAGGAGCCAGCTATAGTTGCTTTGTCCCATGCTGTGTCCATGGAAAACTAATAACTGATCACTTCTCGTGACGTCACGTATCTTGTTACCTGATGTCCTGTTCCTTCGTCTTCTGTTACATAGATAAAGAAGAACCACATCCAATACAGAAAACGCAGGGAAAACTTAAACACAAGGCCAGTGACGATGTGAAACCTACACTACCAGTGAAAAACACTACTTAAAATGAGTAAATTTATAAAGCTAACTTTAATTAGTTTTGCTATTAGCATACGAAACTCTGTGTATATATTAAACATACCCGTTCAAGACTGACTTTCACACACTGCAATGAAAAACAAGCCCAACACATATATAAAATAATAGGAGAAGATACGTTCTAAATACTCGCACAGCATTACTGCACTCTGGTGTCATTTCTCGTAACGTACAACAGGACTGTAGCAGCCTTTGTAAGTAGGCATTGGTGTTGTCGCAGGACAAGTGTAGCACGGCCCTAACTAGGACGTTGCTAACAACAGGACAACTGTAGCACGGCCCTAACTAGGACGTTGCTAACAACAGGACAACTGTAGCACGGCCCTAACTAGGACGTTGCTACCAACAGGACAACTGTAGCACGGCCCTAACTAGGACGTTGCTAACAACAGGACAACTGTAGCACGGCCCTAACTAGGACGTTGCTAACAACAGGACAACCATTTTTCACTAGATACGGACTCGCCGACTTCTGCTAGTGCGCCATTGCTGTGTGGCATTATTCTGAACGACACAAGCTACGAATGTGTTTTCAACTAGGAACAAAAGACGGGCGGGCGTTGTTACCCTAACTGCCGCTCAGTCTTGAGTTATGACTAAGGTAGAGGCAGCGTGTGCAGGTGAGCTGTAGGCGTTATCACTGGTTTGCGAGGATAGTTTCAAACGTAGGCACACGCAGTAAGCAGATATGCGTGTTTCCAACTTACACGCGTTATCTAGCTTATTTAAAAGATTAAAATGCTTCATTGCAAAAGTGTTACAGATAAAAAAATTTGATTTTCCAGTTTTACAATTTAAGTTTTTACGGGGAAACTTTTATTTGGGATAGTTTTTTGCGTGACACAGTGACCTGGAACAAAGCGTCTTGTTAATGCAACTTATTTAACTCTAAATAATTATGTATTTAAAGCAATATTTAAAATATTGTATAAAAAGTATTTACGAAACTGATCAATCTCATAAACAATATTTCGTGTAATTTATTTTTAAATGTCTTCTTTTACGTGGTATTTGAATCAGGAACATTTCTCTATTAGGTTTTATGCTACATAAATTAAAAATCCGAGTAATGTTTTCCTGTGTGAAGGTTGCGTAGTGAATAGGATTGCCGCTTACTGCTTACTCTCTGTGATACAGTACTGGAGAGAAGTTGCGAGCTGGAGTCTGTTGTGGACCCTGTAAGGCCTTGTTAAGAATTACTAGTTTTCCAATTATGTGTTTGGACATTACAAGGCCCAGTACTGAGGTGCTAGATTCAAGATTTTCCAACACGCCATGGACATAGAAGTTTTTCTCAACAGTCAACTACTCCAAAGTGTCAAGGAGTAAACCATTATTTGGAAAATTCTATATATTTGACTTATTCGGTAAACCCATCGTGTGGGACATAAGGGTTTCATGGTTATAATATTATTTACTGGGGCACCAGAATCCAATTCCATTATTTTTTTAAGATCACGCCTAGCATTCAGTGACTGACTGGAAAGAACACGTATGCCGTGAGCCAACTGCAGTGAGTTTTTAATTGCACATGAGGCACCACAGGAGTCCTGGAGCACAAGATCTGCAGTATGTGCTCCACAATGAAGAGATGGGGCAAGTGGTCGTTGTTCTTTTACTAAAGCTTGTACGCGTCTCTTGTGGCCACTCATGTTTGATGCGCCGCCATATGCTTGTCCTCTCAGATGTGATACCGAAATTTGTAGTCTTATCATAACATCAAATATTATGTTTGAAATTGCCTCACAGGCTGCGTTATCAGCATCTTAAAGTCCAACGAAAAGTTCTGCTGAGCGAAATGTTTCATCTACGTACCTCAGACAGATACATATCTGTTCCTTCCCTGAAACATCATGTGTCCCATCACGTTTGACAGAGTACACAGCTGGATTTTGTGGGCGAATGGCTGAAACCAACCTCCTCACCAGCTATCAACTGAGGCATCTCATTTTGTATTTCTGGACTGCACCATTCACGCTTTCTTCTCAGCCATGTCTTAAGTTCTGGGCAATCCTCGACTCTCATTTGCAGCAGTTGTTGAAAATTGTCTTCATCAAGCTGGTGTCCCCTGAATGCCAGTCCTTGTCGAGCAAGAAACTTCACAGTGCTCAAAATGTTTATCAAACATTTGTAAGCACATTCTTGATTTGCTACCAAGTTCGTTTTCAATTACACATTTATAGGTATGGCATCTGTTACTTGCTTGTAACTTAGTACCGCCTGTAAGTGAGAATCTGAACGCTCATGAGCTCTGAATTTTTCCAGAGATTTCTTCCACTCTGTGTACCCTTTAGACGTGAACGCTGAATCACACAGTTTTTCCAAAGTTTTGTCTGGGCAAGTGTTAATATAACGATTACAATAGAAACATGTTACACCATTTACTCCTGGAATTGAATACAACCATCGATATTCGGCATATCATTTCGTTTGAGATGAAAGTATTTTGTTCTTCAGAACCTGTTTAGAAAAAACTGTAATATCTGTAGGTTGATTTGGTTCCAGATTCAGATATTGGGGTAAAGTCTCCTTATTTTCGCTTGTCTCCTCACATTGCGTTTCAGGTAGCGTGTTATTAACGCCTGCCTTTGCATCCGACGTATTGCACACAGTCTGCTCCTGAAATAATTATTTTGTAACAGTCGGCAATCTATGTATGAGAACAAAAAAGTTACACTTTACAGAAATATATAAAATATTATTTAAAAAAATATAAAAATCTTAAATATAGCATTCCCTTTGTGATAGAGTAGATAATTATAAAACGATGAGTAGCTGAAAACAACCAAGATTTTTTACTTTCACTGTTTATCCTCTGTTCTGTGAGATGTGGTCACGTCTCATTTTTATAAATTGATATTCAAGATAAATATTATTTTAACAAAATAAAAGGAAGTTAATGCTGCAATGCTGCATCGAACAGCGCAACTGCAGTCAGAGTGTGTCAAAAGTTTGGGGGGGTGGGGTACGCCCCCCCTGTCCCTCCATATTCGACGTCCCTGGAACAAGTACAGTCACAACTGAAGGGGGCGTGGTAACGCAATGGCTAAAGCATTCGCCTCCCGCCAAGGCACAAGGCAAACTGGGTTCGATTCCCGGCAGGGTCACTCCCGTGGGAATCGTGCGGGACGATACCGCTGTTCTGCAGGAGATGAATATCTGTGAACATACTTCATCACCAGTCTACGGAGTAAGTCGGCCTGGGTAGACAGCTGTCTTGTCGGATGTTCTTAACTTCGCAGGCTCTCCGTGCATGTGACATAGAGGCTGTTTCACCAAGGCAGCACCCATATTTTTGCGGACGTATAGGATAACCTATACGAAATAAAAAACTTTTTATAATTGTCTGATGAAATTATTTTTTCATTCGTTAATGTAGCTAGGTGTAAAACATATACAACGTAGGCATTTTGTGGTATATTCTTATATAAGTTTAATAATTAGTATATTTGATTGAAAAAAAGTTTAATTTCACCGGAATACAACAATTATGTTTTATTCCGCTAGCTTGGGAATCAGTCTGTATGTTCCGATCCCGGACGCTCGTCAAGGTTAAGGATAGCCAACATGGCCGCCGACCAAACCTGGCCGACTTGTCCTCGATGCTCGTTGCTTGTGTCCGTTGCCGAATCAAGTCGAAGTACGTGTCCCGTAAGGCCTCGCACCGCTCCATTACAAATGTTACTTTACCAAAATACTCAATGAATGGTCCAATCACAGAGTACCTAATAATACAGAGGTGAAACAGGCACGTATTGCACGACCTCCAGCCGCACGCGCAAACTAAAGGGCGTCATTGGTCAGCGTCATGGCAATACATCGTTTCACCAATCAGCATCTGGCAACCTACTTGCCGGCTGGCATCCCAGCCAATAAGGAACATTTCGAAGCACTCAGTAGCCAATGAGACACACGGTCCGTGCGCAGAGCCCAGCGCGCCCAATCACATAATATGGGCACTTCCACAACAAAGAAACCTCAATTTATTTATTTACTAATTTATTTATACACGACGTGTTCGGCTTCTAGCCGGTTTTCAACAAATCGTGTTAAGTTTACAAAAGAAACAAACAGTATACGGTACAGTGTTCTGAAGCACACACGTTTTTTGTATAAAACTTAAATAATAATTTCTTGAATACATGTCTTACTTATACAATTTATGCTTTATCGTAAACTTAGCTATACATGGTTACATATAACTTCAAAATATAAAATAGAAAAAAAAAAAAAATTTCATTTCTTAACATTACTAGTAAACGTTTCTGGAGAACATTAAGGTAAGAGCACGATATATNAAAAAAAAAAAAATTTCATTTCTTAACATTACTAGTAAACGTTTCTGGAGAACATTAAGGTAAGAGCACGATATATTATGCTGTTATAATTCAGTCGACCGGCAGAGCATTCCAGTAGCTGCAGGAAAGGTAGGTGAATGATTTTTGGCAGTTGGAACCCTGATGTCTTGGAACTTGTAAATTTATGTTATGGCTATTCAGATATATGCTGTAACTTCTGATTATTTTGTTAATGTTATAGTAGGTTGGATGGCTTCTTCATTGTGAGAATAGTTTTCTGTTGGCACAAGAAGTAAAACCCGTATCTGCGGTCCATATTTAGTGTTTATTTAATACTGCGACACATGGCCTCCATGCCACGTCGTCTCTCTGTACTTATATACTCAGCGGTGAGATAGTAGGTGTGGTGGTGAAGTGGTCAGCCCATCGTCCTCCCAATACCGCGATGCGCTCTTCGTCCCCGGGTGGGCACTCCCGGACATGGGAGACATGGCGGGCGTTGCCGTCAGCTGGTGGCGTTCCAAGCTGTGCTCACGTTCATCCCGCTCTTGCATTCGTCAGCTGCTCCACCCTGCGGCACTTCTCGAGGTGGGAGTCACCCAACCCCCTCCCAGCGTTACTTCATGATCAAAACATGTTTGAGGCGACTGCTGACTGTGGAACACAGCAACGCTGGACATTTTCTGCCACACACGAAATGTTATCGGAGGAGCGTGTTTTCTGAGTTATTGGCCATTGTGAGTGAAGGCAGCTCATGCCTCGGACACAGCGGCCACGCCCAGCTGTGACCTCTCGCCTTACTTCGCCGACATAGGCCCTGCTTCACGGCTCGTTCTGCTGTCACATCGACCTTCAAGAAAACTCCTAGTCCTCATCTGCATCTATTTTCATATAAACTCTTGGTGGTCTACGCCCAGAATACCTAACTGCGAATTAGGAGAGCAGTCCCAGTCTTAACAATCTATGGGAAGGGGGAGGGGGGGTGGAATTAATACATTATCGACATATCAATATTCAACCAAGGGAATAATGGTTTCTACACCAGGTGAGTTAAACTGGATCACGTAATGATAAGCAGCGTTTAAAAAGAGAATTTGTCAGAGGCACAGGCATTTCAGATTTTTTCTGTAACTTTGTTATGAACGTAGAAGAAACACTACATACTGTACTTAAACACTGCAAATGATTTACAATAACGCCTTGCAGGACTTGAACCCATGATTTGACATTGATTTAAGAATATTTCTGACCACACCTGCGTCCAAATGTTTGGCATAAAAAGGTTTTTCAGCAATAATAATTATAAACAATGCCCTATGACCGTCTAAACCGGTTTGCAGTCCTAACAATTGAATCCTACACCGCAAAAACAGTGAGCTACGAGCCTTGGGCATAGTTCAGATACTGTCCGCCCACCATGTCTGGGTTGGGAGGGGGAAGCCGGAGTGAGGAGGGAAGTAACTGCGCGTGCACAGAAGTCACTGTCGTCCGTGGCTTAAACACAGAGCAACGAGCTGCGAACAAAGCACAGCACGCATCGAACGCGCTGGACATTCCACATGTAATACACTGAAGAGCCAAAAAAACTGGTACACCTGTCTAATATCGTGTAGGGCCCCCACGAGCACGCAGAAGAGCCGCAAGACGACGTGGCATGAACTCGACTAATGTCTGAAGGTATGCAGGAGGCAATTCACACCATGAATCCTGCAGGGCAGTCCACAAATACAATTTGCGCCAATTTGAGAAAGGGTTGCACGTATGTTACGTTAAATGATTCTCGTCAGTCGTCGTTTGTCCCGTTCGTTCACGATCTTTTTCCGGCCGCAGCGATGTCGAAGGTGTGTTGTTTTACCGTATTCCCGATATTCACGGTACACTCGGGAAATGGTCGTACGCGAACTTTCAAATGTTATCGCTACCTTGGAGATGCTATGTCCCATCTCTCGTGCGCCGACTATAACACCACGTTCCAACTCACTTAAATCTTGGTAACCTGCCATTGTAGCAGCGGTAACCGATCTAGCTGCCGACCGCATCGCGTTACTCTGATTGGTTCTATACCTCTTTTATTTGCATATGCACGTCTATAACAGTTTTTTTTTGCTCTTCAGTGTACGATCTTACACTGTTGAGAGAGGGACATAAATATCTGCTTGTGTCTCTGCGAAAACAACAGAACGAGCTGTGCGATACACAGGTGTAAGTCAGATATCGGTTTCAGGAATCCAAAAACAAAGCAGAGAGAAGCCAAACAAAACAAAATCCACCTTAGACAAAAAAAAATCACCACATTACATATTGTAAGGTATTCACAGTGAACTGAGCTCGTTTGAAAACCTCGCAGTTTATACTTTCAGCCCGTTGCTTGTTCTTCCGCATTATCTCAATGTAAACGTTCAATATACTCGTTCCCACAGACGCAGTTGCCATGATAGTTTCTGTGAATAAATTGCAACAATATTAGAGTGAACTGTGTAAGATAGACTTTTTTACATGAAAATATAAATCTTTTTTCTTTTAAGTTAAGCAGTTTATAACATTATGTTAATTATATTAATATAAGTGAAGGAAGATTTGGATCTGAACACTCCCTTCATCGCTCCCTTCGAACAACAAATATTTGCGAGCGCGCTTTGGTTTTCCCCATTGCTGTATTATGGTTGTCTCGGAAGTGTGCGTCTCGCAATTAACAAAGAAATACAGCAGCTCAGCAATATATCGCGACAATGACTGACCTTTACATTCACAGTCGTCTGTCACGATGTTTCCGCTCGAGACAATACTCAATTAAATTTTGAAAAATTTGCGTACTTAAAAATTTACAGTTTCGCTACCTGATTTTCACTTAAATAATGTAATACTTGTACTAAGAATTTAAAAGATATAAACAAGGTTTAATAAGTGTCAAATTAAAACCAAGTATACTTGAGAGAGCGCAAAACCGTGTACAAATACTTTAGTTACCTGAATATTGACGTTTTAAAGCGGCTTGTGAACATTCCTTTCTCTCGAGCACTGGCCATGTATTTCATGCCCTAACATTTATTTTACGCCGAATTTAAATTCCGACCTTTCATTAAAGCTGACTCTCGGTAGTAAGTACACGTTTATCGTAGCGATGTCAGTGCCCGTTTTCCGTAATGTGCCTGTTTGTCGTTCTCTCCCACTCCGTTTCCACCGTCGTCTCCGCTAGGGGCGCCACCAACTAAACCTATCTCAGTCGCACGCTCCCTATTGGCCGTGCTGGTGGCTGGCGAGCAGGTTACCAGGCGTTGATTGGCGAACGTCATATCGGCGGCCAGCGACGCGACGGCACGTCGGTACAAGCGACTCCTTCACCTCTGTAGTGTTACGTATTCTGCGGTCTTGTAGCGGTGATATTTCCGGGTGTGCGGCTGTATCAGGCGAGCTGTCGCTGTGCAAGTACGCTGATAGTGTTATCGGTTGGCAACAGGGAGCCACTGTTCGCAGCCCCGTACCTCGCGGAGCTCAGCCGCTGCATACCACTCTACTATAGTATACTGTATATTCGCACCATGCTCTCTGTGTGTGACGTCAAGCCTAGCAAATACATTGCGCTCCGGCAGTTTTGCATCATCACTCGTTAACACAACTGCTGGTTTTTTCTTCGTAGAATGAGATTATTTGCAAGGAAGAACAAAGTTACGTGCAAAAAAAGGTATTAAAATTTTTAAAAATTGTTGAATATATTTAAGTTGTTGGGAAATATTTAAACTACGACGATCGCTGAATTCTTGAATATATAATGTGTGCAAATCACATTTTAAAACAATATTTACAAAAAATTACATTCGCTTTGCCAAGCACATACTGAAAAAATTGTTCAACCCATTTATTTCTTGGAAATTTTTCTCTTCTTCTTCTCCAGTTCAAGTACAGAAAGATGTGTACTACTTTACACAGCCTTTTTGCACTCGTATCGGCGCACTGTTACATATTTATTTTTCCCCATTTTGAGTAGGCTATGTGCACATTATTCGGACGCGTATTTCTGAATAAATTTTAATTGGAACAGTCTTGCTTAAACTGTTTAAACAATTGTTGCCCAATGACTAAAGCGTTGCAAACAGGCGATAGCTTAAATTTTAACCAATATAGCTTAATAATAATTCAGAATTTGTACTTCTAAAACAAATTTGTATTGAAATGTGAATTTTTGTAATGATTTAATTATCTTGGTACTTTTTAAGATGCAACAACTTACGAGCGCAAAGAAACTGTAAAGGGGAGGCTATATGAAGTTCGTATAGCAAAACATATAGAGCAGAGATGATCAGGGCGTGGTGAATGAACGCACACAACATTTCTCCATTATTAAGAAAACACCTTGTAGTATCCCTCCCTAACTCTTTGTAATTTCTAGTGTATAAACAGTTTAGTAAGAGAGATATGGGAGTCTTGGAATCATTCCAGAAGGCCGGCTTAGCGGCTGAGAAAACTTGTGAATCTAAGTGTTGTGTGTCATCTGTGGCAACCAACAAGTGACGTGTGTTGACATTCCCTCTGAAACCAGCTAGTAAGTGAGACAGCCAACGTTCCAGAATAGTAGCGATAAGAACTCCGAGAGACAGTGACATAGATCATCCGACTGTCTACAAGCCTGACCTCCTAGAACATTATGGCGTCCTGGTCGACACCCAGCGTAGGTCTATATACAGAGGTGTCTGTGTTACAGACCAGGAGTGTGAAACATGACGAGGAGACTGTGTTGCTCTCCAGTTTGTATATATTCTTGCATCAATGTATTATGCTCATTCTGAGTCGTAGTCTTGACTATCAAGTCTTTACGCCAGACTCCACAGCCAGAAGCCAATCTGGTGGAACTTGGGGTTTATCTAACCGCACGGCCAAACCCTGAGAGTTCTGTTGGAATCAGTACATATTATCAAAGCACAAGAAGACTGCTTGCCAGATAGCCCTCAACAACCTGCTTCAATCAAACTAGTATGTAATGGGCAAAATCTTGATGTTATGATAATATACAGTAGCATACATGAGTCCTGAGACACTAAAAAATTCTCAAGGCATAAAAATAGAAAAAAACCTCACATGAATTAAAACCTAACTTAATTATTGACATTGAATGATGTTATATTTTGAAAGAGTTTAGCTCCTTTACAAAAATTATCCATACAAGCCCAGGAAAAACTCAAAATCTCACATTATTTTTAAGCTATTTCCATGCTACTATTAAACACAGTGTATACATTTTACCACTCTCGAAAGTCAACGTTTGAAGCAGCAATAACATATATTTACTGATGGTTAATGCCTGATGCGAGGACCTTCACTTGACCACGAAGAGCCCATAGAGACGTGCAACCATAGGCTAAAGACGAGGTAGACCGACCTCGGCGCACAACCAATCACAACACGGAACTGCCAATACGACTTGCAAAGACGGCGTGGGTTGGATTTGAGTTCAACACTGTTTAGTAAACAAGTGCGTTGAGATGTTTGTATACTTTCTCTAACCAATTTGGAATGCAGTTAGATCAAATTAAAATCGGTGAAAGTATTTTATTCATATAAATGTGCCTGAATTTTGAAAATTAAGGAAGCCGTTCATCACTGTTGACCACGTGACCGAGAAATTGTGTTCTTTGGCATAGGTCAATGTTGGGTACATGCGTAGAAGACGAATAAGCAGTCTACCTCGTCTTTAGTCTATGCTTGTACCTGTGTAGTTATCTTTACACGATGTAATGAGAGTGTGACTGCTGAGTTCATTACCTTGCGCATAGAGGTAGGTGATGCGCAAAGGTAGGTCGGCCTTATCACTGCCAGGCGTCTATGCCTCGGACGAGCATATAGTCGGTTCATGACTGGAAGAGACTTTCTTGAAGCCCTGCTAAAGATCTACTTTCAAGCCCATTTNTAAACAAGAATCCCACAAATTCTCTGGCACGTGTGTCGACCACACCCAGTAAACAACACAAGGAATACTGGTTATAGTCGGTTCATGACTGGAAGAGACTTTCTTGAAGCCCTGCTAAAGATCTACTTTCAAGACCATTTCGTATCCTTCTGCCAAAGGGTAAACAAACATTGCCATGTGGCAGTCACATGGCAATGTTTACATTCCACTGAGTGTGTGTACATGTGTTCGTACATGCACGTACCCATTATAAAGGTCATGTATATATTAGTAATGGATATTCCACAAGCGTAAAGTTTTTAATCTTGANTATGCACGTACCCATTATAAAGGTCATGTATATATTAGTAATGGATATTCCACAAGCGTAAAGTTTTTAATCTTGAGAATTTCACACAAAGGAATATGTGATGCAAGCAAAAAATATTTCATTACATAAACCCAAAATGTGAGTATTAAAAATTAGATGTTTCGTGTGCATGCCTCTGTCTCTCTCTCTCTCTCTCTCTCTCTCTCTCTCTCTCTCTCTCTCTCTGTGTGTGTGTGTGTATAGGTTTGATTTTGACTGGGGGATTGGGTGGGGGAGAAAAACTTTCACTTTGATTACATATTATAGACACAATACTTTGCAATGAAATGTGTCAACATTCAAGGAGTCCATCCAACAACATTACCATGGCAATGCCAATCTCTCATACACCCCCGGATGGCTGTGCTGTAGAGAATTTGTGCGATTCTTGTTTAACCTAATATTTCATTTATCTGTTTTTTTAATACTTATATCAGCTCTTTATTATTTGATTTTTCATAACGTATGACTTTAATTTGTGCTAACCTTCTCGTACAGATTCCTTTTGCTTTTGAAATCTGTATAAGATATTACTCATAGTGCAATCTAACGTGTTTAATATTTTTCAAATTTATTTCACCAAACGAATTTTAAAATAAATGACATAAAATGCAACATATTTGCGGTAGTTTTTGTGTGCAGTCATGAGTTCTACCAGGGTGAATAAAAGAGAAGTCACCAACGCCAACAGGACATCATTAACCTC
>NQII01000632.1:188581-206737 GCA_002778355.1 Clitarchus hookeri | reverse complement strand
GATGGCACGACGATGTCTAGCTGGCCCGTACATATTGTAAGTCTGTCACATGTGGCTCCCGCCTGACGCATGGCACGTGCGTACGAGAGAAAGCTGGCACTAATACTCGACTGTCATGCCTGAGGAACAGGCCTGTCGCTCCGGCCAGCAGTCAGTGTCGTGACTCAGCGGAACGAAGAGGGGGAGGAAACGGGAGAGTCCCGAGAAAACCTACTACGCCATGACAGTGTCCGCCTGATTCCCCACGTGAAAACTCTAGTCCGGAACCTGGGATCGAACCGGGGGCCTGAGAAGTGGGAGGCAGTGACTAGCCAACTGAGCTAACCACGGGTACCTTCGCCACATTGTGCGTGCTTATTTAGAAATGTGCACGGAGTAGAGAACACGACCCACCTCGCAACGAGCAGCTTACTTGCTGCACTACCGGCGTTATGCTCTCAGTTCTGACTCATCAGCTCCATCACATCTACTGACGGCGTAACTAGCTAGCCGTCTTAGATAATGAACACATCTCATATCAAAGACGACCCTGTGCCTGAAGAGCTCTACGTAACAAGTTGTTAGCAAATATTTTGAGTAATATTAGCGAATTATTAAAGAAAATTTCTTATGGTTTTGTTATTAGTTTCAGTCATTGGTGTACAATTGTTTTCATTTCATTTAGGCGTTACTTTCCATTTTACGCGTGAAGTTTATTCATTTCAGTTGTCTTACCTGAAATTTAGTTTAGTTGACATTTGAATCAAAGAACATACGAATGAAGTAAATAATTTATAATGCAAACAATTTCTTAATTGTCAGTGAAAAGGGGTTCAAAATACATTTTGCTCTGTTTCCGGAGGGCCTACGTTATGAAGTTTTTCCACTGTGCGATAGTGGCGTTATTTCCAGTTTTATCTGGTTTTCAGCTTGCAAGAAGCTAACTATGTGCATACTAGCACAAAATGCATACATTATATGATAATACTCGGTAAACACGTGAATTTATTCCACACAATGCACGACTACAAGGAATGGTTTTAAAGAAGTCATACATGAAAGAAGGTAGTAACAGTAACAATGAATACTCGGTAAGTGAATGGCAGTATCTAAGGTTGCACAGCAGCACAGAGATGCCACAGATGACGGGAACCACTCGTTATCTCCTAACCAACTGTGCAGAACGTCGAGCTTATAAGCGGACTCTTAGCAGAGGTCGGGCACAGCCGTGATTCGCCCCGCATTCTTCCACACACGCGCAAGCACTCTTCATACGCTGTCGTTAAGTATGAATGTTGTAAATCCTCTCTCCGTGTGCGTCATGCTAACACTGTAATAATGTTCCAATTACACTGTTGTTTAAAAACACGCGCTATTGTTACATGTTAAAAAAATTCAGTTCTTCAATTAATCACAAAAATTTCACATAACATAATAGCACAGTCACGCGAGGAAAAACTGTTTACTTGAGGTGGCATGAACTAGGCCCAGCAGTTGACTCAGGCATCAGAGGCAGTGCGAAGCTGAGAAGTTACATACGTCAAATAAGATAATTCTCAAGTCAACGTTCGAAACAAGTTTCTGTCTATTCTTGCTTGCAATATAAATAATCAGTAGCTGCAGTAAAATTGCCAAATAATTATGAACAATAGTGCATCGGCTTGAACGTCTTGCTTAATGTGTAAAATTTAAAGACGTTGTTAGTGGAATTGGTTAAGTTTTTTAAAAATAAGACAGTTATAATTTATGTTTTTGTAACATGCGTATGTTGGTACCAATTACACTCGTTCACTTGAGAGACGCATGTATTCAAGTCACTACTAACTAGTATTGTGCTAACGTATGTATTACTAAAGATTTATGGAAAGATTGCTGAGGAAAAGAAGTATTGCGAAATATTGCGAGAGATTGATGGAAAGATTGCTGAGGTGAAGTATTGCAAAATATTGCGAAAGATTGACGAAATGATTGAACGAAAGTTTGATTAAAGGATTGGAACATTGAGGGAAAGATGGGAAGATTGCTTAAGATTCATGGAAAGATTGCGAGAGATTGTTGGAATTATTGAACGTAATATTGATGGGAAGATTGGGACTTTGAGAGAAAGATGTGAAGATTGATGGAAAGATTGCGAAAGAGTGATGGAAATATTGTGAAAAATTGCGAAATATTGATGAAAAGATTGCTAAAGATTGATATAAAGGTTGCTGAGGAAAATAAGTATTGCGAAAAATTGCGAAAGATTGATGCAATGATTGGCCAAAAGTTTGATGGGAAGATTGGAACATTAAAGGAAATATGGGAAGATTGATGGAAATATTGAGAAATTTTGTGAAAGATTAATTAGCAGATAGGAAGATTTATGGAAAATCTGAGAAAATTGATATAAATATTGACATATTGATCGAAATATTGCGAAATATTGATGGAAAGATTGCCGAGGAAGAGGATTGTGTAGTATTGTTAAAGGTTGGGAAAGATTGCAAATGATTATATGGTTGAGGGATTGATGTTCAAGAAGACCGTGGGTGATAAGTCTGTTTATCACCCACGTACATTTCAAGTCTCAAGGGACAAGCACTACTGGTTTGTCAATTAATGCCAAGTATGACTATAATAGTGTTGTTAAATGCTGATCCATACTATGATTATAATATGACTTGGGCAGGTGGTTGCTACTAGAATGAAGGGCTTGGATTGGTATCATATACATATATTAAAAAATTCTAAGTAGCATACTTATACCTACATAAAAGTCGAGCTGTGTGCATGGTTAAAACATGCATGGGGTTAAGTTTGAGAGCAAGCAGAACGACATGTGCAGCAAGGTAAGGTTACTTCCTTTTTTTATAAATAAATATAAATTTAAGTAATTCTTTATACATTTTTTACGTTTTTTAAAAATTTTTTAATTTTTGTTTTGAATTTTTGGAATAAAAAAAAATTTTGGGTTTAAGATCAAGGGTCAAAATACATGGGTCCTAGGTCAAGGATCTTGGGTCAAGGGTCTTCATAGGAATTGAGTCTTGAGTCTTGTGTCAAGACTCTTGAGTCTTAAGTCAAGAGTCTTGAATCTTGAGTCTTGGGTCTTGGGTCTTTTGTCGTGAGTTTAGAGTCTTGAGTAATGAGTTAAGTGTCAAGGGTTTTTTGTGAATTTGTTAAAATGTTTTAGAATGTTTTTGGGATTTTTCTATTTTTTTGGGAATATTTTGTGTTCAAGGTTATTCAAGGTTACGGGAATTGGGTCAAGATCATGGGTCAATGTCATCGACATCTAATTTGGCTACGAGGTGGACACTTGCCGACCTGGCGAAGGTCGGTCGTGTTGGGAGCTTAGTCGATCCACCTGTCATCGAACCCTGGTCCTCCTAAATGTACATATTTAAATAATTTTAAATTTTTAAAATTTTTTTAGAATTTGTACAATTTTTCTGGGTATTAATTTTTTTATATTTTGGGATTTTTTCGAATTCAAGGTCACGAGCTTGGGGTCAAGGTCAAGGGTATTGGATCAATTTCAAGGTTACCTAGATCCAATATGGTTGTTGGGTGACGTTACAACATGACGATCGGCTGGTTCCTGGATCCTACTTCCCCATTCCCTTATGCATGAATCGGCATAAACTTTCTACTTGGGGTGTTTTAACAAATTTTATTCAAAATTGTAAGATTTTAACTTAAATTTGTCTTATTGAAGATATAAAGTTTGATGAATGTTATTTTTCAAATGATTTGGTATTTTAATGATATCATTATCGACATCGTGTCCCGAAACCATAAAATATCCTCTTAATCTAGAAAAAATAAGTATATATATATATATACACTCACACATTATATAACTGCAGCCGTTAGTAGTTATTTAAGGTAAAGAGTCAAAATTATATAATATTTTATATATATTTATATATAATATATACATATTATGTATACATACACATATACACACACGACTTTTGGTCTAAAGCAGTGTTTCCAGTCTGCTGAACCAATAATTTGGAAATGGGATTAATGATTTATTAAAAACTGCGTTGATTTTGAAATGACGTACACTCAGCCATTGAACTTTGTTCTTTAGTCGGGTAAGGGAGGAACATGGAATACGGCCGGAAGAAAAAGCTGTAAGATGAATATAAAATACGTAAATAAATATGACGAAGTGGCAAGAACTTCACGCCAGTAGCATTACTGGCAGTTTTGGAGGTGCATTTGAATATCGTCAAATTTTCAGGTAAATCCTGGGTACATGTCAAACATTTTCCTGGCTACTGCTGATGTAAGTTTTGATAGGAAAATAAATTACTGGTGAGCACAGGCCACTGAAACTCTCGTTCCTCAATTTGATGTATAGATGTTTCACATGCAACTTGTTTGAACAGATAATTTCGCATTACTATGTTTCCAGTGCCGAAAGGGTTACATTCTTAGATTATTTGCCATTTGTGGACAGTATTTGTGGCCCTTCTTAATGATTCGAGCAGAACGTAACAGTTCAAATAGGTGAAGGATGATTTCCTATAACGTGGCTACATAGGAAATGATTGTATGAATGGTAACAGGCATATAATTGATAGTATATGTTAATGTACAAGGAAGTGAAGTTTGGTTTGGAGACAAATACTGATAATGTTGCATGTCCTTACTCACATTGTTATCAGGAAATGAATAACGTAAATTGTGCGGTCTGCGGTGACAGCCTGCCGAAGTTGTTGTCTGAGCAGGGTCGGCAGGGATGAGTGAGTCATGCGGAGGTCAACGCCATGTGGCGAGGCAAGCCTCGGCATTGCATGCGGTGCAGTGGCGTGTTCAGAACTCACTTAGGGGAGGGGGCACACAACTTTTCTACTTGCTTCCTTCTTCCTTCTTGACATAAATTCAATCATTCAAGTAACCTTTTTTAATCAATTTTGCACGTATAGAGCAGCAATGTCATAAATATTCAAGTTTATATCACGTTTAAGTGAAAGAACTACAAAAATTGATAAAATTTTATCTTGCAACGCAAGCGTCTAAAAAATATTGCCTTTTACCTTAACAAAGAACACAGCAGAGCAAAATGTAAATGAATTAAGATATTCCCAGATTTTTTTCCTTGCTTCCATTATATTGATGTGGAAGAGACATGATTTTCCCATTTGCTTCTTCACTCTTCAACGTACGACCCTGACGTAGGGGAGGATCTGCGTTGAAGTGAATAAGATGTAAGGAAAAATGATCAGCAGGAATAAACCTCATTATTAGTTGTTTTTATATGAAACTTGGGGTATTTATACAATACTAGCTTACCCGGCCACGCTTTGCTGTGGCATAAAAGATTTTGGCTCTATTCATTCTGTGAAATTAACTGAAAGAAGTATATGCAGAAGCTGTTAGACGCGCGAAGACTCGTGTCTGGGGAGTCACTCAGGCAAGTCGCCCCATGGTACTTGTTTCCCATGAAAACGGGTTCTGGTGCACTCAGACACTTTACGACAAAAAAACAACGGTGCCGTGATACTCTCACTTCCCTGGATGTCATTTGTCCTCCGACTGTTCATTTAAACAGGAACAAGATAATTTGCATACTTCGAGAAAGTTACTGCTGTCCTTCAGGAATCGCAAACATGCGTGACGTGGACAGATGCGCAAAAAAGCAATCGCGAACATTTCTGTGATGTTGAGAGATGCTTTGTACGACACTACTGGCGATATCACTTCAGAGTACACAAGTAATTAAGCTCCTAAACAACTAGTTGAGTATGACAAAGCTGGAGTGTGTGTATGTGGTAGAGTGGGGGGTGTAGCTCCTTGTGGAACATGGCGTTGTGACGCATATCTGACTAAGAGAAGAGAAACACGAGAGCCGGAGGTGTTACGACCAGGCAATGAACAAGGCCAGCCAGAGCTGGAGCGAACGTAACACACTATGATGGGAGGGCGAGAAGAGGGTGGGACACAAGTCTCCAGGCCGCTCCTCGCTGCTAGGCCACGCGGAGCGGAAGCAGACACTACTTGTGCCGCTATATCACACGTGGTTAATGCTAGAGTTACTGCCGGTTACTCCCAACTTCTGTGAATCCCTGCTAAGTTCTGCTTCCAGGATGTTTCTCCGTCTTAAGCAAGCAAGACTTATCACAGTCTAGACAATTACACCAGAGGGACAACCCCTCTCCCCTCCTCATGCATTCCTGCGCCTTCAGTTTAATTAAAGTTTTCTTTAAAAATATTTATTACTAGGCATCACCAGCGTACCAATTTTCTTACTGTTTTATTTTATATTAATTCTAATTAAAATATTTTAATATATAGATAAAATATTAGTAACAGACCAATTTAATCAAAAAGTATATACTTTTATGATAACGAAAGTATAAAGCACTTGTGACATATTAACTATAGGCGGTTTATGGTAAAGTGAGCAGTTTTGAGACCCTACTTACTTGTCCTTCGAGTCATTGTTTATTTGTTAACCGCCTTTTTAAATAAATATAGCCATGTTTGTAATAAAGACAATGTGTATATTCCACCGCACTCGTAAGTTTACGTATAATGCTAAAATAAATTATATTTATTGACTATTTGTTAATATGAGAGGTATTTAAAAAGTGCTCACTTTACCGTGAATAGCCTATATTTAGGAAACAAGCAAACACGTCCTACACGAGGTGATTGTTCAATGGTTTTATTCATAAAGTGTGAAGATACTGAGAATAGACTGTACAAGTCCCTTTGATAAGCGGGAACAGGGTGCGATAGAAGATCAACCCCGCCATCTCTCTCGGGCAGCAACTGCCCACGTGCTAGGCGGAACAGGTGCATGGCTGGTCTAGAGCTAGTCACGTCATATTCCTTTGTGCCAATTTTGTAAAATCCTTCCATTATTTGTAAAATTACCATCACCACCTACCTGTTGACTTCTTTTATTTTTTGATCAAGTGTAAGTGTGCAGGCGTGTTAGGAACATACAAACGTGCGCGAAAGAACCACAAACTGAATTAAATGAATAAATAATCTCTAAATGTCTTTGATAGTTTGCCCTCGTGTTGCAGACTTTACCGCAAGTGTATGGGATAAAGCTATGTGTGTGTGGAGACAGTTTGTGGAGGAGGTGTGGAGTCGAGCGGGAAAGGCTGTAGGAAGTGTGAGTGCGGGCTGTAGTGGACCTGAGTGATCTCGCGAGCACAACGGCGACCAGAGCAGCGCGCAGTGAAGCACATTCCAGCCGAAGCCAGCACAGCTGTCAGACGGCATCTCGCGGCGGGAGTAAGCCACGTCTGCCGCGACCTTGCCGCTAAACTGCCGCGGCGTTCCTCACTGCGTGTCTAGGAGGAGATGTGTGTGGTCGCCCCCCGCTGGACCATTCATCCCCCGCGGCATCTGGCACCATCTGCCCGCGCCATTCATGCAGCCTCCAGGAGCAGTGCGTACGAACCTCCAGGCCACGCGAGATCATCTCACATCCCGCTCTTCATTAGCTCCTCCGGCACGACCAGCCTCCCCCCACTGCCGCCCGTGTGCCGCGGCTAAACACGCACTTTGCAATGTTTCACATGCCGTTCTGCAGTTTCCTTTCAAACCACCCCACTTTGTTCCCGGAAGAACAAAAACACTGTGAAATCAAGCAATAATATCAACTGGGATGAGTGAGTGAAGAGATTTGGGCGGTTCTTGTCATCATGGTCTTGAGAGCTGGTGAGTGCGAAGCGAGGTGAGTATGGAGCAGCGCCGGAAAGCATGGTCGGGGGAAACGGGAGATCCCCGAGAAAACCCGCTGACCAACGGCATCGCCCAGCACGATTCCGACATGCGAAAATCCGAGGGCGACATGCTGGTAAAAAGGAAAATTTGCATTGGCATTATTTCTTTCCGTCGAGCTCTCCTTGCACCCATCACATTCTGACCGAGTGGCTCTCTCTTCCAGCAGGTGAACCAACTTGCTGGCCAAACTACGTGTACAAGCCGCTCATTCTGTAGTAAGCACTTTGAAATCAAACATGCAGGTCCCCAGTGAAGTTGGCAGCACATTAAAAAAATTTAGTTCCAAATTGTTACGTTCTAATGCGAGTGTAATGTTTATACTAATGCCACATAAATTGTAACTCTTTTTGCTTTATACACATTTAAGTTATAACTGGCAAATTACAGTCCACTCGCAGTTACGTCCAACATTCCTGAAGCCCTGCTTGAGCTCCACTCCCAGGTTCTTCTTCCGCCTCTCGCAAACAAACCTTGGTTAGGTACAGAGAATTCCATCAAAGAAACAGCGTGCCGCATTCATGTGCACGCATTTCAACAAACTCTTGCCTGAAAACTACTTATTTACAGGCATTACCACCACACCTACTTTGTCTGTGTTTATATTCCAATTAATTATCCACGACATATCATAATTTAAGGCTCCCGCTAACCTAGAGCTTTTTTCTGCTTTTGAGACCAATAGGCGCAGGAGCGATAAGGGCGACACTGCCTCGGGTATCAAGTGCGCCATCGCCACTGAGTGCAAGGCTCTGTAAAGCAGCTATACCTCATGGAGAAAATAGACATGGGTGGACGTCATATACATATATTTCATTATTTATGGTTATCGTTTTGACAAACTCGTGATATCTATAACAGGCGACGCCGCGCCAGTGGCAGCAAAGGGCAGTTAGGCAAACAAATCTAAAAAAAAAAGTTAAATAAAAGTGAATTTAATAACCTCTTCCCAGAACTAAAACATGAGGAATAGTTATTTTAAAACATGAGAATATAATCACCTGATCTAATAATTCATTGGATACGATTTCACAGCACAACATAACCCAATCCCGAGGTGTAGACACAGTTTCCCACCAACGACTGTAGCTGTTCTGTGACTGGCTGCTTCGTCTCGGCTTGCACTTAAGACATATCATATCACCATATTTCAAGTCAAGCCAAGAACGCAGACGACCCGTACATGACCCGCACCCTGCAGTCATAAACCAAAACACTTAAAAACATTGAGTCATGATCTAAGTACACGGTCTACTGTTGCTGTTAAGCGAATCGTAAACCCACATGTAGCCCGCTGTGGCAAGCACTTACGCTGTACTTTGTGAGACGCAAACTACGAAACTACATACCCAATTTCAACTAAGTGTTGTATACTGGCAGTAGCCTATACTGCAACAATCAAATATGTATACACTTTTGTCCGGTGTTTTGTAAGATAGTGTCACTTTTATGCAATATCTCGGGAAACAATTAACCTATTGCCGCCATATCTAGCAAACAAGAGATAGTAATGTGACCCTTGTGGCCTCTCATGTCCAAAGTCATTCTAACCTTCCAGCTGGGTCACTCATTTATGCATATGAGGCTCTGGCGATTGTATACAACGTGTAACTAAGAATCACCGACAAACTCCGAAAAGTGATTCCTTATCGAAAAGTAGGTAGAATATATANATATATAGCCTACGGCCTTTCCTAAATCAACAGCTTCTACGCAAGTGTCGCAAACACTTTCATGCGCCAAGACTCTCACTTAACTTTCTGTTTTAACGAGAATAATACGGTATATTCAAGTTAATTTTTTAATGCATACGTCTCTGAAAATGAAATGTAAACGAACGCCTACATCTTGTCTCGCGCACGCAATGATCACAGTTATGCTGGCAACTCGTGGGCTATTTGCAAAGACATGTGCAGTAGACAACAATCATTCTCCTTCACATATAGCCTATGGTTGGACACAGCCTGTGTAGTGTGGAATGTATGGTGATTATGCATCAGAGGCGGACTGTGAACTGCTGCAAGGTCCTGCTGGTGTTTGCTTAGCGCTGTACCTGGTTGTCCCCTAGTACATGTATCAGCCACTCAAACTGACTACACACCTCGTCTTTAATACCTGGAGTCCCGAGTATTTCGTCAGTTCTTTCAGGGTAGACTTCAAATACTTATAGTATTGTTTTGTTATATCACTATGGCTAAACCGCAGTTCTTCAGACACGCCCTGTGTTACCGTAACCAATAACTAATAGAAAGCAAGAGTGAGTGCCACCGAATCATGAACTGCTCTGTACAAGGCTTCGTACTGCATGTGGCTACAGCAAATAGACGAACGATTTTGGCTGAGTACATATAATATATTCGCAGTATCTTCGTAGATTTGAATCAAACCTTTGAAAAATCATCCTATATATTACTAGTCTGGTTTTTCCTAAATACTTCTCTTTACATAAAAGTATCTCATTTTTAGTTAAGTTGGACTTTCTCTAATACTCTAAACACAAATTATCATATTATATTTGCAATTAATATGCATAAAATATAGAGAATACATGTGTTTTGGTAATGCCTAGTAAGGAAGGCATAGCTCTTATTAAACTGAGTGCCCACGAATGTGGTGCGTTGTCCCTTTAGTATAATTTTCTGAACTGGTTTTGTTTATATGAGGCGGAGGAATATCCTGAAAGTAGAACTTTGTACGGGCTTCGGAAAAGTTAGAAGTAACCATGAATGGACTATAGGTGGCTGTGAAGCCGAGCCTGCAGCATACATTTATTTTTGTTTTATTGACCTTGTAATATTGTCAGTTCGTTAAATACTCGGAGCTCTAGTAAGTAATAGGGGTCTAAACTGTTGCTTTAAGATTCATTTCATGTCTGCTAGTACTTCACATCACTTAAGCTTAACTTCACGTACGTGATCAGATGTTTTTAATTATTCCGTCTCTTAAGAGTCAGCCAGCGAATCACAGACGTCTGTAACATTATCCAGATTTGCCCAGTCAAGTAAGAATCTTACTTCTCACGAAGACACGCGACCAGTAGACAAATGAAAGTTGAGTAAGTGCAGTAGGGAGTGAATCATTTGGTTAAGTCATGTGTCTTGAGCGGTGCAATCTAAATTTGAATCAATAATTTTATTTCACTCGGAATAATTATTTGACTGAATATTCAGTTAATGAGATGTTATCCACTATCGTATCAGTGGAATGTACTGAGGTTTTCCTGCCAGTACAATTCACTAGGGATCATTATAAATCACCGTTTACAGTAAATGCCACGCTCTAAATTCGAATCAGTGAAAAACCACTGATTCGCAGTCAAATGCAACTACTTGAATTAGTGAAAATGGCTCCACTTAGAATCGGCGGAAAAATCACTGTTTTTAAGTGAGACAATTTCACTCATTGAATAAGTAACACACCCGGCTGTATGTGTCGAAATGAGTATAGTTTTTATTGAATGTAGCCAAATAATGACGAAAAATAAGCGTTTTTCCTATAGTAACTGTTGATGGAAACTAACAATAAATTGGCTAGGATTCTAACCCCCAGTCAAGCAATTACAGCCCATCTCCTTCCCAACTGAGCTACCAAGACAATAATCACGTTTATGAGAAAAATACATTTGTTACATACATAAAAAATACGTAATCCTAAATGTTATAAGTGACTGTGTGAAGAGATTTGGGCGGCTCTTAACATCGAGGTCTTGAGAGCTGATGAGGGTAAAGCGAGCTGAGTATGGAGCAGCGCCGGAATGAAAGGGCGGGGGAAACGGGATATTCCTAGAAAACCCGCCAACCGGCGGCATCGTCCGGCACGATTCCCACTTGCGAAAATCCGGGAGTTGCCCTGTTACGTTTGAATGCATTCACTTCACCACTTTCATTTAGTTTATACCTCTTAACTGAATCATGGCGTCTTGCTACTTTGTCGTGAGTGGTCACAACATGACTCCATAGTTGTTATTGGTTCCAGCTGCGAGCACTTACATTGTACAGCAATCAACAGGCAGTGGCGTACCTTGCACAAGATCACACGCCACTTTTGTAATGAGGTTAATGAACAAGATAATGGAAAAGTAACCAAATCTCATACAGTATGCCCCAGCAACATTGGTTCCTTCGTATACATCTAAAAAAATCATAAATACACAAATCCTTACATACGATAAAGAGCATAATTATAATTATGGGAACATCTCAGAGAAAAATACGAAGACAGTCAAGAGCCGAACTAGAACATGCAGCTCGTAAGAAACGAACGCAAGGTGATTAGAGAATCCAAGTAAGGACCACAGAAATGCAAAGAAACCACACGTCACTGCAGGATTCGTCTTGCCCGAGCACGAGGCAGGAAGGTGCAGAGGTGGGGGATAAGCTCCGACTGACTGCTGCCTTCTCCATGACGTCACAACTGTCAGCACTCGTGGCTCTTGGCTTGTCACGGGTCGACTTCGCTGAACTCTGTATAACGAAGTGTTTCAGGCACCATTGCATTCCCTTGCCCACCATCAGCAGCCAGCCTGAATACGAAGCAAAGATTTCTGCAAAACAGTGCGCAGATCGATATTGTTGCGATCAAAGGGACTCTCACTATGTCCGATCAAATATATGACATCTTAAAGATGTTAATAAGCAAACGAAATGAAAAACAAGTGATTAGTCTAAAAACACTTTAAAGTTATAAAATAGAACTATTTGTTGGCATTCGATCTGCTACTGGAAAACATTGTATTTGCGTCATGCTAAGACCAGGAACAGGGGTCTGTGCCCGCACGAGAGGCCGTACAGCAGATGTGAAGAAGGCTTGTACGAGTTGTAAATAGTGCTCAGACATGAAGCAATCCTGTGATTTTATCGCGTCTTTATGTAGGAGTTCAATTAAGTACTTTTTTTTTGGCACTGCAGCGAAATAAACCCATATTTAATACAATACTTTAGTTCTCAGTAAAAACTTTAATTAACACAGCATCGCATATCCCTAAATAAATATGCCTGAAAATCAACAAGCAATTAATCATCATAACCTCTGCTCAAAATTCTTTTAAGCCAAGAATTCTGAATCGTAATAGCAATAATTTGTGCTAGTCGCTGCTCTTCGTGGTGCTTACTCGCCAGCAACAGCAGTTGGTCCTGTGGCAGTGCGGGATACGCCACTTGCTATGCATCACAAGCTGACCGGCGCGGCGGCCAATCAGTGCGCACTACTCATTTGCACTGGCGCCGGCAGGCAGGCAAGCAGCTAGTTACAAACGGAGCAAGATGTCCATACAGACAGGAATGGTGAATTAGTTGTTGAGTTGAGGTGACGTATTTGGGGCGGCTCTTAACAACGAGGTCTTGAGAGCCGATAAGGGTGAAATGAGGTGAGAATTGAGCAGCGCCGGAATGCAAGGATGGGGGAAATGGGAGATCCTCGAAAAAACCTACTGATCAGCGCCATCGTCTAGCACGATTACCACTTGCGAAATTACGGTGGTGACCCGGCTGGGGATTGAGCCCGGGTCGCCTTGGTGATAGGCGAGAAGTTAAACCGCTCAGCTACTGCGGCCCCAGGAACGGCGAAGGAATCGGCCATAGTTTGTAAGGAACCACCCCAGCATTTGTCTAGAGTAGTTTCGGAAACCTTGGAAACCTGAAATCAGGATGGCACGAATGCCAACTTTCAAACTCTCCATTGCGTATATAACTACTCTGGGAACTTGCACTTACTCCACCATGTTGGTTAGAGACTTCACTGAACCTAAACTGGATGCAAATAAACTTGCTTCAAGTAATTTAATGTTGCTGCATGCAACAAAAGCATAGCTTCATTTTACTGCAGACTACACAAATGCAGTAATTGAGACAGCATTAGAAGATATTTTAAGCTGCTTTACCTGGCATTTGACACTTTGCTGCCGGCAATGCGCGCCGTGACGTAAGCACGTGGAGAATTTGTCCTCCAAACACCGCGTACAGTTGACGCGGAAGATGGGTAGGAAGTCGAGTTAAATAGGATGTGTGGTATTGCGCCCCCCATGCCAAGGAAACGGAACAAGCGTCATGCGACTTAGTGAATGTGAGAGAATACGACGAGAGCCTTGGCCCAGGCATCAGCAGGGTCAGTTGACGTCACTACCACTGGCAAAGACGGACTGTGGAGGATGGCATTATAATGGCTACGGTTATGAACTCAATTTAACTTGTGCTGCTCGTCAGCGTTAATTTCCTCGGAGACGCCTTGTCCGTCAAGAGCTTGGGAGAAGGCGAGGTCGGTGACGTGAGTCGAGAGCATCTCATTTGTCCAAAAACTTGTGTGGTACAGTCTATTCCACGAATGATTGCACTGCTTCGACAGTTCTAAATATAGTCCTGCACTTAGAGAAAAGCCAACCAAATATTAGTTTCTATAGGGTCAAAAATATATTTAGTTGACAAAACTTGAAAATAAGCATCATTCATTTTGCTCATCAAACCGTATACACGTTTGCAAAAGCAAAACCCCTGTGTTGGGCCAAAATAAATAGGTTGTCAACAAAATATTTTCTTGAATCAACTGTATATATTTTTAGTTTGGCCACTGATTTGACTGCTTTCGTTCGAAATTTTGTGNGAATCAACTGTATATATTTTTAGTTTGGCCACTGATTTGACTGCTTTCGTTCGAAATTTTGTGAGAATTAGGATAGTAACAGTTTGTTATGTTAAAATGTATCATTGTTTTGTTGCTAGTGTAGTATTAACTATGTGTATATTTATGCGTTTATTGATTTTCAGTATGGTATGCTCAATGTATTTTAATACTGAAAAATAAAATCTTTTCAACATTTATAATTTCAAAAGGTTATGGGTCCAGAATACGCTGAAGAATGGATATTAAAAATAAAAGCGAACTTGTGAAGCAAGCAAGATATATATATTCATACAAAGAGATTGCCATGGCGATGTCCACATCACTCCCTGTTCCGCAGTTATTGGGACCGAATTTTTCTTGAATTGGAAGTTTCGAGTCAAGATCGTTCTTGAGAAAGAAGGGCTGAGTGATGTTTAAGATATTAAAAGTGAGGATGTTGACAAGATGTCTGTTGAGGCTAAGAAAAATTTTGAGACCCGAGATGTTAAGGTCAAGTGTATTATAGTACCATATGTTTCTGACAAACATATTGAGTGTTTGAAATATGCCCCAACAGCAAGAGGTATGATGTTATCCCTAGACAGTATTTTCGAAAGAAAAAGTCCGTTGTCCAAACTTTTTGTAGTGAAGAATTTGCTAAAGTTGAAGTTTCGTGAAGAGGAACTTCAAGACCACTTTGTGGAAGATGAAACTTTAATACGTGAACTAGAATCATTAGGTTCTAAATTAAATTGCAACGACTGAGAATGCTTTCTTCTTTTGACAAAGCCAGAAGAGTGCAACATTGTTATAATTTCACTTGAAACAATGGCTACTAGTATAACATTTGACAAGGCCAGAAGAGTACAACACTGTTATAACCGCACTTGAAACAATGGCTACTAGTATAACATTTGACAAGGCCAGAAGAGTACAACACTGTTATAACCTCACTTGAAACAATGGTTACTAGTATAACATTTGATTTTGTAGGAGTAGACTCCTAGACGCAAAACTGAAATTAAAGAGGTGTATTATAGAGAATTGATGTGACACACTTCATTTGTGTCACAGATCAGGAAAAACAGGCCCTTCAAATGCGGATCAACAAACCATTTCGTTACAGATTGTACAAACAAGCAAAATAAGCTGCAAAATCTGGCGAACAGTAATTATTTTGGGAAAGGAAGAAGCCGTAACAAGAGTAGAGGTTGAGGAACTAGCAAATGGAAGGTCAAATTGAGCTGAGAATCAAGAAGTGTCATTGATCCCAACGAGTGCATTGTGGACAAGTTTTACCAACAGGACGGTGCAGTTTATTCTTGGCAGTGGTGCCACCTCGTCACAGAGGAAATGGCAAAGTTAATGGAAAATGTAGAATAATTGGACAGACCAGTTGCAATAAAAGTAACGTATGGGAATAAATTATTTGCAAAGAGAAGAGCAAGAATGCAGCTAAAAGAATTGTAACTTCTCCAGCTGTCATAGCTCCAGAACTGTCACATAACCTACGTTCTGTTAAAAAGATAAACAATGAAGGTAAGACTGTCATTTTTGAAAATGATGTAGCAACAATCTCAGATAATGAAGTGTGAAGTTTGAGGGATGTGAAAATCTGTATGCGGGCAGTTTCAGTGTACCTAGTAACAGCGAAATGTGTCTTTTTAAAACTAAATTTGACAATTTGTGTCATCAGTGACATAGATATTTAAATAACAAAAGATTGAAGAAAATTAATGTATCACATAGTAACAAGGTATGCAGTCCATGTATGCAAGAAAAGGCTCAAAGTGTTTCTTCCAAAGCTTTCATGCAATCCAAATAAGTAACCAAATGAGAATTCTTACACAGTAAGGTAGCAGGACCCGTGAAAACACCATCAAAAGATGGAGAGCGACATTATCAACTTATAATAGATGATTTGACTAATTTCATGACTTTTTATTTACTTAAATCAAAAAGAGAAGCTGAAGTGAACATTCTGAATTATATACGTGAGTTGAATTCAGGTGGTCACAAATGTTCGAGTCTTCGAACAGACTGTGGTAGAAAATTCAATTCATAAATGTTCAGAAATTTTTGAAAACAGAAAGTAATTCGTCTAGAGCAAACACTTCCATACAAAAAACCAGAGAATGAAAATAGTAAGAGAGTAAATTTTACATTAGTGAGTTGCATTAGGACATTATTAGCTGAGACTTATTTGCCCAATCATCTATGGGGACAGGCTATTAGATGTGCAACATATGATCTCAATCGCTCACCACCTAGTAATCTGAAAGGTGGAATTCCTGCTGAAAAATATTATGGAAAACTGGATTTGTCAAAATTACGAATTTTCTGCTCAAAAGCTTGGGCATACAAGCCGTCAGTTCCAAGTGACAAACTTGAAACTCGTGCAATCAAGTGCAGAATGACTGGCTATGGCAGAGTAGGATACAGACTTTCGAATCATGCTTCTGATGAAATTCTGATTTCCCAAAATGTTTATTTTGATTAAACTGATTTCGTTTACACACCAGTTGAACATACTACTGCAGTTGATAAAGAATGTGTGATATCAGGAGACATAAACAGCTACCAAGATAAAGATTTCAGAAGAGGTAAGAAATGTTACGACATCTCAATAATTTCTGGACCTGAATAAAACGTCAGTGAAGAGTCCATAGACTCATTTGAACGCATACATACCAGAAGAACGAGAAAAGTACCAATTCCTTTCAGATTCAGTAATTACGAACAATACACAGCGTTTAGTGTTGGTTTAGGAGATCCTGAATCACATAAAGAGGCAATAAGAAAGCGCAATGACTTGCATCAGACTATCAACAATGAGATTGAAGTACTTGAGAAGTGTGATACATGGGAATCAAGTGATTTGCCAGAAGGGGAACAAGCTGGATCTAAAACTAAACAAGATGGAACAAAAAGAGCAAAACACAGTCTGGTAAAAAAGGAAAAATCTCTTTTGAATATGTGAGCTCAAGTGGAAATGTTAGTGACATTTTCACAAAACCATTGTGCGATTAAAAAAACATCGCTTATTTCTGAGACAAACTTAAAATTATTTAAATATCCTACCAGAAATTCTTTCATTTAGATTAATTTATTCTGTAATTTCAGTTTGTCATTCTCTGTTTGCAAGTTAAATGCATATTGACCAGCACTTAACTTGTGGGGGAGTGTTAAAATGTATCATTGTTTTGTCGGGAGTGTAGTATGAAGTATGTGTATATCTATGAGTTTATTGATTTTCAGTATGGTGTGCTAGATGTATTTTAATACTGAAAAGTAAACCTGGTCAAGCTTTATAATCTTAACATGTTAGTGAATATATTGATGCTTAATAATGGTATAAACATTCTAATAAAACAAGTCCAACAGGAAACTTTAAAGTAAAGCTGTTAAACTTGAAATGTTTATTTGCACACGTTAAAAACATTCCAACTTCGTCTGTAGTGACTTAGGCTGAGGTTGCTAAGGCATAGCGCACGGCCTCACATCGACTATGTACGTGTAAATGTGATTCTCGGTTGGGCTTCCGACTTCTTTTATATCAACCGGAACTGTTTAATTTACGTAGAGTAAAACAAATCTTTATTTACATCAAACAAATCTTTGTTTGGGAGCAGCCAAATAAGAACAACAAATTATCTCATTGTCCATATACAAACAATTAATTTGTTTGCGCTAGACCAACTTTGTTTTATTCAAGAAAACCTTTTTCTTACTGCGTGCATATTTGTTTCCATGGCAACATTTTTTGTGTTGACATGCTGGGCAAGTTGGCAGTCTGAGAATGTTTTTTTAAACATTAACTATTGCACTTAGAGCCACTGCTATTGCCAT
>NQII01000632.1:158447-188537 GCA_002778355.1 Clitarchus hookeri | reverse complement strand
GGGGGGGGAGCTGGACATATACCGGACTGTTTTCACAACTGTAAAAAAAAATGCACTTGTTCGTGGAACAGAACCTATAATTGTCAGCGAAATGCTCGCACGTGGTGATTGGCGCATTCGAGTTATGTCCAAGAAATGGATATCTACGAGATCTCGCGATTTCTCGAATGATGGATAAAGTATTCGAACCATAACCCCG
This sequence comes from Clitarchus hookeri, assembly GCA_002778355.1. Classification (NCBI taxonomy): domain Eukaryota; kingdom Metazoa; phylum Arthropoda; class Insecta; order Phasmatodea; family Phasmatidae; genus Clitarchus; species Clitarchus hookeri. Next base: position 188,338 of record NQII01000632.1, on the reverse strand, counting down.
CGATGTAGCTGTGTGATTCAGTACTCGCGTCGTACACACATCATTGTACTGGAGTTCTCACGCAAATGTTACATCACGTCGCTAGTTGGACTCTTGTTCTCGAATGTTTGCAGACATAATTTAATTTTATTATAGTTTTCTTACTTAAGCCTGCCTTCTAATGTGTTTTGCAGTTAATTTACATCGCATTAAATGTTTTAAAATGTGGTTATTCTATTTATTACACTGTTTCATGCCCATCGTCGACATTTATGACATTGTTTTGGATTTCGTTATTTGATTTTAAAAAAAGTGTAAATTTTTTTTATTGTTTACTTTTGTATAGCTGTGTTGAATCTGTAGCTTCGGGCTGAATTCGACGCCTCTTGGCTGTGTTTTATCTTTACATCATCACTCAAATTAAAATATATAGTTCAGAAATTCAGTTAACGTGTTCGAATAGACGAGCAACATCACGGATCTTGTCAGTTTGACAGCTGCGGGTTGAAGTTGTAGATTGTTTTCAGTATACTGACACGGAATAACGTATCCGTGTGTGTATACTGTAGTTGTGTGGCGTGACTACTCGTAGAGGGAGAGGAGAGTAGAGGAGTGAAGAGGAGAGGAGAGGAGGAGAGAGGCGGGCAGTTCCCACGCCGGTGCAGAGCAGAGGAGGCGAGATAGCGGCTCTTCGTGAGCACCGCAGAGATGAATGGGCTTGTTAGGGGCCAGGCCCCGCCCACCCTGGTCCTGTCTGCTGGCCCCCCAGCTCACCGCACCTCCTCCACCCCCCGCCGTGCTAGCGCCCTTATACTGCGCGCCGAGTGTATCGTAGAGTGATCATCATGCCTGCGCACTACCCACTCTCCTGCTTGTCTGCCAACACGACTGTCGTAAACAACTTTCAGGTCACAACATCCTTTATGTAAGACTATTCTTTGATATGTTTCTGCACTTCCTCTGCCGCAGTTTTAATCCAGTTAAAGAATTACAAAGTTAGTAAGTGGTTTTTTTTTTTAATCCATGTAAAAGCACGAGTTTGTTGAAAATTCAAACATAAGCAGGGGCGAACCACAGGTGTCTTACGCCCTTAGTATAGGCCGAGTTAGAAGTTAGGGTTCAAAATAACTAATGCCGCTAATACGGTGGACAATTTGCTCAATGCCATATATATATATATATATATATATATATATATATGGCTGATAGTCTCGACAGTACAGACAATTACGAAATCATTATCAGGAATGGAGTCGGTCATGTTGTGTAATAATGAATCATCCCAACATTTGAGAGGAGTAATTTAAAACAACCATGCAAAATTGAAATAAAGATGGCTGGCCCGGAAATCGAGCCTTTGTCCATCGGAATGTAATTCCTTTGTGGAAGCACTCTGCAACCTTGCTTGGTACTTGGGTATAAAATTGTTCGTAATCAACCATGACAGATGCTAAGAAATGAATTAATAGATATTTGTTAGTTGCTTATGTTTTTAACATGATTTTATTATTGCCAAGTTTACTACATTAAATATTAATATAACGTCTATTGTACATTTAATAATTAATTATGTGTCTACAAACATTTTTTTTTTTCATATTTACTTACAGGTGCTATTAATTAACATGCACAGAGTAATAAGAGTTATCCTTATTTTAAAAAAATTGTCAACTAGCTGTGAACATAATCGACCAATTTTGAAAGATATTTCCACACTTTGGGAACAGGCTATATGTATGCATGTTCTTGTAACATAGTAAAATTTACAGTAATATAAAGGTATATATTTTTGTATGTGGAACGCAAGCATTCTTTCAAGTGAGAGAGCTTTGCAGGTTGTCAATAACGCAGTTTGCAAGTGCAGAGTTTTATTTTATTCTTACAGCAGAAGCGTTTGTATTGTTAGAAACATAATCAGGATCCCGCCAACTCTGAGGTAGCTGGCAACTGTAAGCCTTTACCACGCTTGACGTTTAGTAAATTAGTTGCCAAGGAATGTTTGAAGCTACTACTATCGTAAAAGGAAATATTTGTTATTATATCAAAATATTTACTTAGTTTAATAAGTTTGTAAAACCTCTCAATAATGTGACAGTGCAGCATTTCTTGCAGCACTTAATAACAAACGTTTTTCTACTGGTTCCGAAGTCTCCATGTATCGCAGCCCACAGTGGGCGCCGTAGTCCACTCTTGCAGGGACTCCAGCTCGCTGCTGCACACTGTGGTCAGGACTCCTCCAATAGCGCGGGCGTAAAAAACCCCAGCAATAATTGAAAAATCGTGAAAAAAATATGAGCGTGGTAAAAAAAGAAGGCGCTGGGCGGCGGGCAGGCAGTTTTCGTTAACCCGGGGAGCGGCGTGTGTTCCAACACCATGGAGTGGAGAAAGCCTCGATTACTGTCCGGGAGGCCTGTTTGTCTCGCCGCCGCTGGAACTGGATTGGTGGTTGTGGTACAGGCGCAGTCTCCGGGAGAGAACGTCTGACACCCCCGACCCACCCGCGACCTCACCCATTCTACTCCTCCTCGCATGAGAACACGCTCGGGATTCAATAAGAACAGAATGACCAACACTTTCTACACATTACTCCTCCCGGACAACCTACCTCACGTCTGCCATCGACATAGAACTGAGTGATGTGTTTCATTTAGTACTCTAAATTTACTAGAATAACACCTAAACGAAGGTTTATACCGTATCCTCACCCTTTCGCACTTTATATAACTGCAGAAGTTCTGATGTTGTGCTGTTGACCAGTGCGGTATAATAATTACTGAGAATACCCTTGTGAAGTAAAACAAAAATGATACGATTCGAAATATTTACGTCAGTTCAAACTGAAAAAAAATTACACCTCCTAACCTGGGTTACTTCATGTCAGTTTAAACTGTAAGAAAAGTTATTCTCTTACCACATACATTTATTTACTTTAGTTTAAACTTTAAAAATACTTGCTCAGCTGTCAGCCTATATTAGTTTAACCTCGCTACTTTCAATTCAAATTTTGTCCTAGTTTGGTTAACCATGCTACTTTCAATTCAAATTTTGTCCTAGTTTGGTTAACGTGCTACGTTGAAAAATAACCTACGGAAATATCTGAATTAATAGTATTAGTGGATGTACTATTAAGATGCATGTTGTAAGTAACTAATGTCGATATTCAGGTGGTTTCAAAACATTAGACATAATCAAGAACATTCCTGTCTTTTCTTAAACGTACACTCCACACAGTGTGCGAGGTAGTAAAGACAATGTCGGTCCTCAAACTCATATTTACTAATGTGGGAAACTAGGAGACAATCAAAGAAATACGAGCAAGAATTGGCTATATTAAAATACTTCCACATTTATATTTCACGAGGGTTGTGTCTTAGACGTTGGATTTAATCCTTGCAATTGTACAATAATTAAATTCCAACAGCGCATTTTTTGTTATAGCTGGGGCAGTTAACCTTGTCATGGTGCTAAATACACTCGTGCGTAACTGCAGTGCAGGCCATCTGAAACACACGGCTGTAACACTAAGTACTGCTCGTGCATACGTCACATTAGTCCGTAATAGAGCACTCTACAGGTCTTCAGCACTGCAAATATTGTTCTAGGACCATTCAACATGGCCTTCATAGCCACAATTTTGTGCATGGAACTGCATTAAACTTTACCGCAGACAGCCCACCAATAAAACGTCAGAGTCAACTCTCGAAAGCCGTGGCTGTATTTCTGCCCGCCAGTCGACAAACGGTCCACGTGCCAATGTCATCCTTATCACGTCCTTGCTTCCTTCCGCTTATCAGATGCGTGAAACACTCGCAGGCGGAGGACACCTTGGCACCATCTGCGCCAATGAAGTCAATATAAACTCTCCCATGACATTTGGCAGTGCTTTTGGCTAAACAGCTGTCCAATGTTGGAACACATAGTCGGTACTGCGACACCTGCATGCGCACTATAATACATATTCCCTCTACGCCTTTATCAAGGGACACTGAAGAAAGCATAACTATTATACCAGTCCTCACTGATGTTTGTATTTGCAAAACGAAATATAACCCGAGTTAGGTGTGCACACATTTCAACGCAAAACTACACTTCCATAACTCGCTGCCCACATTAATATAGGTTATTCAGTCATTCTTTACGTTGAAATATACGCAGTTATTGGCTAGGTATTTATTTTATAGATTGGATTCAAAAGAACCCAGAGGACGAGTTGCGCCAGTTACAAAATATGTTATTAAGTAACAGCTGCTTCAGTCGATGTTATGATCAGGTTCCTTCTGGTACGGTAATGCGAATGTAGGAGCAACTCACGTTCTGTCATCCTTGTTGATTGCAGCAATGTTGATACTCATCGTTGATCATTGCCAGTGACTAGTCAGTTGGCCCACTTGTGCAAATCTGCTTTGGTACACACGAGCAGCTCCAAACACTCTCCATAACAATTCAACCTCGGTAATGCACCAGTAGATACACGTGGCCATCATCATGCCTATTGACTGTTGTATGCAGTTGGCCACAACTAAGCTACTGTACAGACAACTTCCACGCAACAAAATACAATCTGTCCATAAGCGGGCACCATCAGTGGGCTATGAGTAGTTAGAGTGGCTTCAGTGGGCTATGAGTCATTTTAGTGGACTATGAGTAGCTTCAGTGAGCTATGAGTAGCAGCAGTGGGCTATGCGTAGCAGCAGTGGGCTATGGGTAGCTTCAGTGGGCTATGAGTAGCAGCAGTGGGCTATGAGTAGCAGCAGTGGGCTATGGGTAGCTTTAGTGGACTATGAGTAGCTTCAGTGAGCTATGAGTAGCAGCAGTGGGCTACGAGTAGCAGCAGTGGGCTATGGGTAGCTTCAGTGGGCTATGAGTAGCAGCAGTGGGCTATGGGTAGCAGCAGTGGGCTATGGGTAGCTTCAGTGGGCTATGAGTAGCAGCAGTGGGCTATGAGTAGCAGCAGTGGGCTATGGGTAGCTTTAGTGGGCTATGAGTAGCTTCAGTGGGCTATGAGTAGCAGCAGTGGGCTACGAGTAGCAGCAGTGGGCTACGAGTAGCAGCAGTGGCTCACTGGCTTACAGCTTCCGGCCTGCCACAAGTAAACCAACTGTTTGCCAGCTACTTGTAGCCCAGATACTTGACACTTACAACATAGCTAACGGCCACTTGTGGCTCACTTAAAAGCAGCTTGCCATAAAATTTGAAAACCTAACGTATAAGTTGCATAATTAACTTTACTACAGACACAATTTGTGTTATTAATACAAGCCAATACTGAGACTTATGAGCTTTGTTTGAAAGACTAGTATCTCAGTTTCGAACTACTTGCAGGTAATATTTAAATAAAATAAAAAATATATATATTTTACATTTTATGCTTTGCATGTTCTCAGTCTAGAAACTATTTGTCCCCAGATACTGCTAGTAAAGTCACATAATAATTTTACTTCACATATGCATAAAATAAACAAATTGTAGTAAATTCTCATATGCTATTTGCTATTTCACAACAATATGTAGTTGGCATGCCATATTTGACCCATTACATAGTCGTTAATATATCCTGAGCAATAACAGTTGGCATGCCATGAATGGCCCATGAGATTGTCGTTAATATATCCCCAGCAGAAATAGTTGGCATGCCACAAATTACATCTAATCTTTCTGCTATTATGTCCCCAGCTGTAGATAACTGTTAGCCTACTGTATATCGTCTGCTTGTAGGGTTTCTGTTGAATCCTAACAATCATCGTGTGAGAAATGGCCCACATTACGATTATTTAAAAAAAAAAAAAAGGCAAAGTCATTTTTATGGTTATAACCTGATTGGCAAATACATTATAAATGCTGACAGCCATAAATGCGAATGTTTGCCACCACTGCCAATTAGTCAACTGTTAACTGCTTGTTGTTTGCTGCTTGGGATGACCTTTGACCTGTAATTTGACGATGACAAGGCCTTCCTCGTCGCACATTAGAGTCTCGTGCAGCGATTGTTCCCTTACAGTTGGGCCGCCGTGAGCGAGCGACTGAAATATGTTCAACCAGAGCTGTTGACATATGTAATATAGCCTCAGCACGAGGTGGGTGGCGAGAAGGTGCACAACAGCACTATACTGGGGCTCAATCAACTAACTTGTTAGTTGCGCTTATCGATCATATATTATCTGAGTCCCTCGCTTTGTAATTTGGAATCTGGGATGTAAGTACGCAGAGTCATGAGCATTGTATGTAGTCGGCAGGGCTCGCAGTGGTTACAGACGTTGGAAACTCGTCACACTATTGAGAATCCGAATCATTAGGACACCGACTCGGTGTGCACAAGATGAGTTGTGCAGAAAGTGGCGTCTGGGTAGGTTGGTAGGACTTCATGTCTCGTCGACAGTGAGGTCGTCAGAGACGGAGCAAATTGCTTAGAGAAGCAGGAACTGGGAAGCAGTCGGCCATTACCTGCAGTGAGGAGCCGTCACACCATTCATCTTCAGTGATCTCGGGGAACCGTGAGAAACCAAAAATAAGAATTTCCGGAGTGGGATTGGAGCCCACGTCCTCCCGAACGCGAGCCCAGCGTGTTAACCACAGCTCCACGTCGCTCGGTGTGGCCGGCAAGTGGTTTCAAGTTGCACTTACCTTCGATCTGCACTGTACCTGTTAGTTTCCTGTATGCGACAGCGAGTCTCGCTGCTCTCTGGAGGCAGGCGGCTCGTGCAGCGTGTAGGCGGAGTACAGCAGTGGACAAGCAGCGGTACAGCTCGCAACAGTGCGGTACAGTGTGCCGGAAGTGCGGTGTGACGGGAGGCTGGCCGTGGACGGCTTTATGACGACCGACAACCAGTTCTCTGGCTCCCAGACCACATTCCTCTCTCAGCTCAGAGGTCGCTGCAGGGCTTCCTCTCCTCTCTAGCTGGCAGCTGTGCCCTTCACACTTGCAGACTTGGTGCGCGCAAATCTCTACTCGCACGTGCGGGCACATCTCTACTCACACGTGCGCGCACATCTCTACTCACACGTGCGTGCACATCTCTACTCACACGTGCGCGCACATCTCTACTCACACGTGCGCGCACATCTCTACTCACACGTGCGAGCACATCTCTACTCACACGTGCGCGCACATCTCTACTCACACGTGCGTGCACATCTCTACTCACACGTGCGAGCACATCTCTACTCACACGTGCGCGCACATCTCTACTCACACGTGCGTGCACATCTCTACTCACACGTGCGAGCACATCTCTACTCACACGTGCGCGCACATCTCTACTCACACGTGCGTGCACATCTCTACTCACACGTGCGTGCACATCTCTACTCACACGTGCGCGCACATCTCTACTCACACGTGCGAGCACATCTCTACTCACACGTGCGTGCACATCTCTACTCACACGTGCGAGCACATCTCTACTCACACGTGCGCGCACATCTCTACTCACACGTGCGAGCACATCTCTACTCACACGTGCGCGCACATCTCTACTCACACGTGCGTGCACATCTCTACTCACACGTGCGAGCACATCTCTACTCACACGTGCGCGCACATCTCTACTCACACGTGCGTGCACATCTCTACTCACACGTGCGAGCACATCTCTACTCACACGTGCGCGCACATCTCTACTCACACGTGCGTGCACATCTCTACTCACACGTGCGAGCACATCTCTACTCACACGTGCGCGCACATCTCTACTCACACGTGCGTGCACATCTCTACTCACACGTGCGAGCACATCTCTACTCACACGTGCGCGCACATCTCTACTCACACGTGCGTGCACATCTCTACTCACACGTGCGAGCACATCTCTACTCACACGTGCGCGCACATCTCTACTCACACGTGCGTGCACATCTCTACTCACACGTGCGGGCACATCTCTACTCACAGGTAACGTGCGTTGCTTCCCGCGTCCTGCTCACTTGAAACAACACTCGAGTACTTGGTATGATTTTCGCAAGGGGGGTAAGTTGGCAAATGAAAATTACTGCAAGCAAACACCATTGCAGGCATACTTCGCCACAGGCAACCCAGGGGATAACACAAAGAAAACATACACTGCAAACAACAAATTAGATATTCTCAACACATATTTGAAATATAAAAATAATCTCTCTGCTTGAAGACGTCAGCAGATGCCAGTTCCTAAACGTCTGTACTTGTTCTCCAAGATAAAAAAAACTGGTATAGGCGTGCGTATGCAAATAACAGAGGTATGGAACCAATCAGAGTAACGCGATGCGGTCGGCAGCTAGATCGGTTACTGCTTCTACAATGGCAGGTTATCAAAATTTAAGTGAGTTTGAACGTGGTGTTTTAGTCGGCGCACGAGAGATGGGACATAGCATCTCCGAGGTAGCGATAACATTTGGATGTTCGCGTACGACCATTTCACGAGTGTACCGTGAATATCGGGAATCCGGTAAAACATCACATCTTCGACATCGCTGCGGCCGGAAAAAGATCGTGAAAGAACGGGACAAACGACGACTGACGAGAATCATTAAACGTGACAGACGTGCAACCCTTTCTCAAATTGGCGCAGATTGGATTTGTGGACTGCCCTGCAGGATTCATGGTGTGAATTGCCTCCTGCATACCTTCAGACATTAGTCGAGTCCATGCCACGTCATCTTGCGGCACTTCTGCGTCCTCGGTGGTGGGGGGGGGAGGGGGCTACACGATATAAGGCAGGTGTACCAGTTTTTTTGGCTCTTCAGTGTATAAGTACCCTTCCTTCGCATAAAATTTTTAGATCACATAGGACACTATTCATAGTCATGTCTTAGTCCCATTATGATCCAGAGATCATTTTTCTCGGAATTGGACTCAAGTTAGTCCGCGGACTAAGGGTGGACTAACTATATCGCGTTCATAAACCCTGACTAGAGTAGTGCTAACTTTTGTCGAGGGAAGTACACTGTTGCCAGATGTGTGCATGCGTATTTTCAGATTATCGTTTGAAGTAAAAGCTTTTCTATGAAAGAAGAGACGACACACACATTAAAAGTAGCTTCAATCAATTCAAAAAGAGAATGTTACTTTACCTAATGACCTGATTTCGCGTAAAATACACATTTTTCATTATTTCATCTATGATTAAGTGGTTTCCAATATTTCAGTTCGTTATCTTAGAATTCTGTTGGATTAGATATTTTAATTATAAATTTGAACTACTGGTTCGAAACTCTCTTGTTCGTTCCAATATTTTAGTATAATTATTTTTTCTCGACGGCAAGTACATGTTAAAGAAATTAATTAAGATTTCCTTTAATATGTTTTTCATAATCGCAAAAAAATAATTTTTTTGCTTTGAAATTTTTTGATAAACCTGACTATCGATCCTCTACTGTAATACCTCAGAATGGAGGACGAAAAAATTAATCTACCGATAATCTTATTATTCCATGAGGATTTGTTCGTTTTTCTATAGTATATGTAGTGAGTGATTGTACGTGCCTATGCACTGGTCATACGGACTAATTAAATATTTTTACGCTAATAACTCCTTTTATAATGATGATATATTGTATTCTGTGTCAAATACGAAACAAAAATACATTGAAAAATACTTCAAACTTTAGTCACCAGACAAGATTTGAATTTTCAGCTTTCTGCACATCAAACGACAATGTTTCCATTGAGCTACCGATACACACGTCAGAGTTATATACATTGCTAAATATGTTTAGATGTACGATTTGTACTCAAATTTAGGTTTGAAAGTGTATCACGTCTGGTAAGAATCTGTTTTCGGAGAGGGCATTTGATTGACACAGAAATTCGAAAGACCTCGCTATAGCTAAACATTGATATGTTACTATTATACTTCTTTTCGAATATTATTCACGTAACATTTCATCCACTAAATCGGCATATTTTTGCTTAAACAGATTGACAGAACCGGTCTTAAATGTATTTGTTGCGATTCGTAAACTTTCTCTAGCTTTTACTTGCATGTAAGCAAACCTGTCTTATTTTAAGTTCACCAAGTTTCTTGTTTACTTTAACACGTAGTTAGTCCAACCCTAAGTCCGGGCTAAAGTTAGTTCGTTCTAAAGCAATATGATCCTGGGACTAGCAATAATATGCCCTCAGAATTCACGTGGTCTGAGGTCGACGTATCCTTAGTCCGGACTAAACAAAACTATGAATAAGGCCCATATTTCTTGCATAATGACGTCAAAATCACAGTTTTGGTGTATTTGGGACGTGCAACTAAAATAAACGAAATCATTCACAGAAAATGTAACAAGGCCGACTGAAAGGTTATGTTTTAATTAATTATAATGTATGCTTAGCAAAACGTATTTTACAAAAAGTCATATACTGTTTACACATTTAAAATATGCAATAATTTCGTTATTCTGAGCAATTTTTAAAAAATTGCGAAAATGGCTCATAGCGTGGCTTAATAGATTCATTGAAGTAACTCATAGTATTTCATTTCAGCGCGAATTATTTCATTTTGGAGAGTGAGTTAGTTCCTATTTCTTGCACAGCCATAGAACACTAAATTGTAATATTGGCAGGCCATTGTGCAAACAATATGTGGTTAAAAGTATTTTGTGAGAAGAAATATTGCCTGTAATGTGTACAAGTTGAAAAGTATTTCGTACAAATATAAAATAATGTATGTTTCGGCGCCCAGCAGCCTTAAGCAAACCACCTATTGGCGCTCAACCGTGTTGCAGAGTTTCAAACACACGATTTTACACGAAACTATGAAACGTGCGTCCGAAATGGCCATCTATGAAGATAACACGCATTTCATACGANTGGCCATCTATGAAGATAACACGCATTTCATACGAGACCCTTGAGCGCTTTCAAGATACCGCACCTATTACAGATACCATTTCGGAACATTCCAACACGGCTAACAACTGGTTTTTTTTTTTTAAAGCGACACATCTGACAATATATGCATCAGATACATACAAAAATATTCAAGGGCCCAGAATTGAACGTTGCTACAGACCTTCCGCTGATAAAATAGTTTCGCCACTGTTAAAGTCGCATAGGAAGTGGCAGCAGGACGAGAACACTGCAGATTGTCGTCCTTAGTGACGATGCGAGCGTTGGCATACTTGGCGCGCGTGAGAGGCAGGCGAGCTGTGACGTGCAATCTGCTAGCCAGCACGCACTTCTCATCAGGAGAGTGCATTGTCCCGCACGCACCAACAAAGGCGCATCAACACAAGTCCCGACAGCGGAAGTGGTTAGCATGCGCCCCCCAGCCAGCGCGGAATACCACCTCGCGACGAGCTCTCCTAGACGTGATACACACCGGCCATACTACTGTTACGCTTCACTTCGAACACGTACTCTATAGTTATCATAAATGCCCTGCCAAAGGTTTGAAAATATGTCGCTGATGATTCCGCATTTGAAGTAGAGTGGCGCGGGAGCGATAGGGTCTACATTGACACTCACATCACGTGCGCCATCGCCACTAAGAGCAACTCTCTGAACTGGCGTGCTACCAGATGGAACACAGGCTCCTAGCGTAGTTTCGCTTGTGTTTGGGCAGAGTGTTTTAAGAAACAGCAGTCTGAAAAAGCCATTTTTAACGATGACGGAGGACTCCAAAATAATACTTATAGCATGTGTGATATCTTGAAAATTTGAAAGTACGATATTCAGTCGTCATCTGTGGCAGTTTTCGTTAAGAATATTGGAGGCACGTTTAATACTTTCCTCGTAAAATGCGTTTTTAAAAAAAAAACTTCCTGCAACGCACTTTTAGTATCAGAAATCCGACCGCCTTAACTTCCGTTATTATAATGCATGTTTTGTGGCTGGGAAGTACGTATTACAAGTACATACAACTTTAGACTTGTGAAGTCATACGATGACACTTGGAGGAAGAAGACGTGGTGGACAGCTGGAAGCAGACGTCAATAACGGTTTCTGTGGATTCCACAAATTCCGCGCGTCTCTGGTGGTTAACTGACTCACCCTGGCATCAACACGGTGTTGTACCTGCTGCGGAGGAAATATGTGGAGCCAGGAACTATAAGATAGTTAAGGGTATGCACCACAGCTCAGCTCCTCTGTGCCCTCGATGTGCTAGGAATGTGCGCTGTGCGTTCGTAATGTTCCGCGATGACGACATAGCGACACAGTATCCGGTTAACAGCGTCGTCCTATTATTATAGCATAGAGGTTAGTGCGCAGTGCTCGCCTAGGAAGTCGTACGGAAATTGTCAAAAAGTGTCTTCTTCAGTGCAGGTTTTTATACATTTATTAATCATTATTTCAAAAGTAAATATTAGAACATTTTATTAACACTTCGTACCCTTTACTGTTCAATCAGAAACGATCTACGTGCAACATTGTCTGTGTAATTATCCGAATTCTGACCGAGTGCATTACAGAATTGCCTGGCTTATGTAGATTTTATAATATGATAAGTTGTAAACTGAATGAAACAATATTTTAGCCAGATTCAAAGATCACGCTATTTACCACAATACCTTGGGGAATTTTATTAGGCAACTACTTTTCAACATCTGGTCTCCTTCGCGGCCGTCTTGCCCATTGGGCGCGGCTCCATACCTCATCTGAGGGTGGGATCGCGGGGGATGGGGTTATTCGCGAGTGCTGGAAATGCAGTCTCGCTTTTAAGCAAGTCGTACCGTACCGGCTTTGTGTGTATACCGGCTGTGGTTGCGGGTTCTGAACCCAATAGGGCGCAACATTATTTCTTGGCGGCTGTGGAGGCGCCATTTGCTGCCCTTGAGGAGCATATTGTTGTGCGTGTGTTTGCCTTGATAGCTTGCTTGGACTGCATTCGAACTTAGCGCGGTCGTTGACGATCTCGCGCTCGGTGGTGAGGTGTCGGCCAAGCAGGATCGACACTGAGGCGCGGCATTGCAACCAGTAGTCACGTGGTTAAACCGCTGCCATCTGGAGCATTGGGAGGGTGTCGGTGCCGCATGGCAGTTCTACAAGTTTGTTAATTAATCGCCTTTTGCGGTCTGAAATAAACCATAACCGCATGACTGGCATTCCGGCCCTGGTGAACTCATCCTGCAAAAAAGTCGGCAGGCGTGTCTGCCGCAACTCGGCAGAAAACCAGTTTAACTGGTACTTCATGCGCCTGGTACAGGAGGCTGTGCCAAGAATACGCAGTGAACATAGGACGTTCGGAAATGCCTAGTTGACGGGGAACATTACTAAGAGGAGAGTGGCTCGATTCACTGCAGACCAACCATACAGGCGGACTGCCAGCAGTCGAGTGGCGACTGAACCAGCTGGAAGAGAGGGCGCGCGGCGCCACCCAGCTGATACCCTCCCTGTCTTCCCACTGCGCCTGGGGAGGGAATGGAGGGGAGGGCGGCGCTGTTGCCACGTCTCCGCCAGCCCACACACTGAGAATTCCAAACCCCACACAGCGCTCTCCTCTCTCGCTCTCTCTCTCCCTCTCTCTCTCTCTCTCTCTCTCGCCCCTCGAGCGCGCCGTGACACAGCTCCATTCCAGACGGCGGCGGCGTGAATCGTAGAGAGTAGAGTGTGCACCCATCCTACGTTCTAGGCACTCAAGTGTTCCAACATTGAATTGCTTTTCTGCCAGTACGACTGTCATAAACTACGTTTTTACGATTTGAGGTTAGGACACTGGCTATAAGTGGATAAACAAGTGCTTTGAGATGTTTTTATACTTTCTCTAACCAATTTTTAATGCAATTAGATTAAATTTGAACTAATAAAAGTATGTTATACATTTCAAGGACTTGCATTATGAAAATCACCATGTGACTTTGACAGTTATGTTGGTTTGCTGTTGGATATGCGCAGAACACGAATAATCGGCGTAACTCATCTTAAGTCTATGCCACAAGCCCAGCAATCACATATAAATTTATTCATTATTAAAAGTTTTAAACTTGTAAACAATTTATATACCTTCGCTTAATTTATTTCTGTTAAGTTGCTAGAGAAACATTTTAACTTGTAAATATACACAAATTACTCAAAGATGATTTAGTGACTTCGTGCTCTCGTACCGCACACCGCAAGTTGTAGCTTTGTTCGACTTGAAGCTTTGTGCCATGTCAAATTGTTTAGTGAGAAGAACGTGAAAAATTCAATAGAGTTCGCCAAATAAGGTGTCGCCATTCTTCACTGCTAAATTGTTAAAAGTATTTGCATTCAACCCCTAAAATCATTTATGCTAAGATTACGTTGGACGAACAGTAGGTGAAAATCTTATTAAAAGCAAAGTCACCGAAAAAAAGTTGACATTGGCGAATATGGGTTCCCTGCCTACTTTAACAGCGTAGCGAACATATGAATACTTAACTTCCCATCGTTGTGATGTGCTTTGAAGGATGTTTTTTTATGTTGGCAATATAAGCGTGACATGTTTGCAATTTGCAGCTGAGAATTAACAGCTCGACGCGATACACGGAAGTGTCGTCTTGTAGTTGAGTTGCTCTGTGTGCATTCCTTCGTCCCTCAAGACATTCTCCTCTACCACACAGTCCTCTCATTCCCAACGTCTGATTTTCAACTACGCTGTGTTGCGTTACTGAGACAGCAAGGGTGAGATCATTACGAAAGACACGCGAAATAAGCATCATTTTCTCGCAGCAGACTACCTACAAGTTTGTTCAGAATTGTGCCGCTTGTTTTATTTACCACCAGTGAGTCTGGCACGCTCACTGCAATTCCCTAGCAGATAATAAAAGTTCAGCGGTAGAAACAATTTCAAGTAACGCGGTCAAACAACTATGAGAGTAATAATCAATAGTGTTACAGATCATAGCTGCTTTGCATCGCGCTAGCGAGTGAAAAGTGCGCGGAGAAAAGAGTTGTAATATGACACTCCAGCGGCGTTTACAAAGGCCAGCTTACAAAGGTCAGCGATAATCTCTTTGCGGCTCGCATGCTCCTGACCTTCAAGATTGAATCTCTGCGTTTATCTGCAGAATTGTCTTGTTTATTGTCCTTGCCTCTCTCAGCGTGGCTCGTGCGGGGAATGTTCCAGACCTTGGCTGCTGATACTATATAAGTTGTCTGGGTGATTGCGAGTCGGTAAGCGATAGACGACGAGCCAGAAGAGCAACGAATGGCGACGTGAGCGACCAGTGGAAGGAAAATCTGCGACTGCGAGCATCGGTGCAGCGAAGAGCGCGACTGGCAGGCTGGACTATTGAACTGGATGAGCTAGTGTAAGACATTTCAAATAATGGCAACAGATACTGAACATCTGTTAATGAGTGTGAGTTAACAAAGACAAAGACATTGAGAAGGTCTTTAATTCGAGATGAGATAGGCATTAAGTATTGCGCTCTCTGAGAAATAGAAAATGTAACAGTGAATATAGATTAATGCTGTAAGTAAGAGCTGTGTGAATATATTAAAATTAAATGTAGTTCTTGTATTAAGACCTGCATCCCTCGCGAACTCGGTTACGCCTTGTTACAGTAGCCAAAGTGCGTGCTGCAGTGGATATTGTGCAATGAAAGCCATCCCACAGCCAAACAATAAAGCTCGTTGTGTACGTCGCTAGCTAACTTCAGGAACTGATTTTCCAGGAAACTACTGTATATAGACTTGACGGGCCTAATGCTCGAGTGAGTGTAGTTGACTGATTGCTGCTGTATTGCGAGCTTTGTGCAGGGTTGTCCACGACTGTGCTGCGTGCTACTGCCCGCGCCAGACATCGTGGCGCCAGACAGTCGAGTAACACGCATGATAACTAACACAAAGCAGCAGGACAATTACCTAGGGATAGCAGATTCGCCTCTCCAAGGAGCAGGGAAATGGCTCGTGTATCCACTGCTCCAACAGCATTTGGCAGTATGTTCCGGATGAACCACATTGTGGGCTACGTGACGATACTCACACCCTGCGGTTTTCAACCCGATTGAGTTCTCCATCGAAGTGTGTTAATTGCGTAAAGCGACGTCTTTGGCTTCTTCCCGGCATTCTTCTTCGCTTTGTAAGCTTGCTTGGTATCTACCGGTGTTTCTCGCGTTAACGCGGCACCGACTAGATGCCAGTGTATGTTACCAGGGTATCGTGTTTCCAGGGCAGCCTTGTGACGAGATAGGAGGCGGCAGTGGCGTGGAATGCGCGTGGACGTCATAGTGACGACAGTGCATGTGATACACGTGTGAAAGTCGTCCTTATCACCGCACACTGCTCACACTCGACCCGCGCGCCACAGGGACGTGACGACGAGAACTGTTATGCTAGCCCGCTCTCTCGCACACTCAACTATGTCATCCCTCTTTGCAATCCTGCAACACGCTGCGCACGGCACTACGGTGAACGAGTGACGTTGACGTTTCGAGTGTTGCCGACCTAAGATTACGTCGGTTGAATTTAACTGAGCTGTGTGGAATGTGTCTACCTTAACGACATCCGCATTCTTTGAAGAGACGACCGACGAAATATTACTTCGTCAGCAGTTTTCATGAGGTTTTCTGCAACTTAATTATTACGTCGGCAACGCCCGAGGTGCAGATTACTCAAATGAACAGGATGGGCTTTAAATCACCCTACGTAGGAAAGAACATTTGATTGCGACACTTTCAACTCGGCTGTAAATGTGAATACAGAGACCAGCAGACCTCATGGTTATTCAGTGGTGAATATCAGTGAATCACTTCCAGCTTGTCTCTAACTACCAGTGAATCAGTAGCGCACTCGGTGTTAACCTGACACTGCCGGCACGCGTCCTGGCCACTCCAGCAAGCAGAGCTGTGTACGGCTTCGATGACGTGTTAGGTCGGTGCCTACATGACGTGTTAGGTCAGTGCCTGCATGACGTGTTAGGTCAGTGCCTGCATGACGTGTTAGGTCAGTGCCTGCATGACGTGTTAGGTCAGTGCCTACATGACGTGTTAGGTCAGTGCCTACATGAACACCTTCTTCTGCGTCTGAACACATGACGTACCCAGTTCTGACTGAGCCAACTCATCTTGAAGGGAAGGGATAGAAGCTGCAGATGTTGGGCACGTGCAATTTTTTTTAACCATTAAACGCAACTAATATTTATTATTAAAGTTTGCCTGTCAAGACACAGTATATTGTTGGCTGTATTACCTAAAGTCGATATTGACGGGATACCGTTATTAGTTCACCATGATGGAATAATGCGAGTGAAATAACGACTACTCCCAGTGAGTGACTACGAACGTGAAGATTACACAAATTGTGAAACCATGACTTATTCTGTAAATGATTATTTTCTATAAATACTATGTTTTCATCAGTACTTACTGTACTGGCTGTCGAACAAAAAGAGTAACAATGTCAATGTAAAAAGTCTCTTTAATGCAAAAGGCATACGATATACACCGGAGAGCCAAAAAAACTGGTAAGGCGTGCGTATGCAAATAACAGAGGCATGGAACCAATCAGAGTAACGCGATGCGGTCGGCAGCTAAATCGGTTACCGCTGCTACAATGGCAGGTTATCAAGATTTAAGTGAGTTTGAACGCTGTGTTATAGTCGGCGTACGAGAGATGGGACATAGCATCTCCGAGGTAGCGATAACATTTGGATGTTCGCGTACGACCATTTCACGAGTGTACCGTGAATATCGGGAATCCGGTAAAACATTAAATCTTCGACATCGCTGCGGCCGGAAAAAGATCGTGAAAGAACGGGACAAACGACGACTGGCGATAATCATTAAACGTGACAGACGTGCAACCCTTTCTCAAATTGGCGCAGATTTCAATGCCTCCTGCATACCTTCAGACATTAGTCGAGTCCATGCCACGTCGTCTTGCGGCACTTCTGCGTGTTTTGGGACCCTACACGATATTAGGCAGGTGTACCGGTTTTTTTTTTTGGCTCTTCAGGTA
The DNA here is from genome assembly GCA_002778355.1 of Clitarchus hookeri. Taxonomy (NCBI): domain Eukaryota; kingdom Metazoa; phylum Arthropoda; class Insecta; order Phasmatodea; family Phasmatidae; genus Clitarchus; species Clitarchus hookeri. Next base: position 170,532 of record NQII01000632.1, on the reverse strand, counting down.
TTTAACAACATATTTAATACTTTTATGATTAATCTCACGTTAGCCTGTAACAAGTGCACACAAACGATTTATTTTAAAATGTCAATAACAGAATTGTAAGGATATAATTGTTAAGAAATATTGCAAAATTGATACGTTTTGCTATAGCTCAAAATAATTAATTTTTGTCACCAGTAAAGCAGAAAATTTAGCTGCACTAAGTTTTGTAATAAAATTTGGTTTTAAATCAGCCATTCAAGATATTAAACACAAATTGCTGGTGGATCATGTGTCCAATTCAAAAGAAAACCAACACTCCGTGACATTCGTATGTCTGTAAACAACACGTTAGTTTGAACCATGCTACGTGTTTCAATAACTTTCTGTAGTTTGTTCAGCACGCTATTTTAAATCCTCCTAATCAAATTGTTTCTGCTTAACGCAGGAAAACAAATCCAATATAAGCAAGGTATTGAAGTGACTCCCTCCTTTGTGTTAACCAAGATTGTTTGGATTTTCACCAGGTTTCGGTGAAGTAATTACATAACTGCAAGAGAAGACAGACCGCAAAGACTTTCCATATTTACACATAGAGACTCTGGATGGCACGCCGAAAGTAGGCTGTATTAAGCAGAACTCTAGTAAAATAAATAACATAAAATAGTGAACATTGTTATGAAAGCAGTTTAAGTATCATTTCATGTCCGAAAATTAGTTTCCGTTTAATGACTTGGACATGTGTGTTTCTAAAGCTGAAAACGGCTCAAAAACGCGTTTTCGTAATCAGGGGTGAAACCAGGGAATATATGAGTCTACCCCCAAGATTGTCGACAATTAATATTACAATTATTAACAACTCTGTGATTGTGATAAAAATGTGCGATTGCTGTGAACTAGAATGCATTTTATTATATCGTGAAGTAATTTTTCTCCTAGTATTTGTCCTAATAAAAAGTGCCTTTAGCGCCACTTACGTCAGTGTAACTTCCCTCCCTTCCCTTCAGCCCCCCCTCACTCCTCCTGAAAATGGTTTTTATAGCCTATTTGCGGCATGTTCACACTTTTTGACTCTAACCTTTGAAAACGTGTTTTGTTGTTTCTTAAATATGTATCGCAAGCTTTAAACTTCAGTTAAAATACAATTATTTGATTAAATAGAAGTGTTGGTTACATTTTATGTATAATTTTTAGGTTTATGATAGAAACTGAGAGGAAATATGCGTGTGGTGAGAAATAATTCTCATGCCAAATATGATTAAAGTAAGTGCGCTTAAGTGCGCTGCGTTGTCCCTTTGGTGAACATTTCTGGACTTAGTTGAGCTTTGTTTGCACGAGGCGGAGGAATACGTTAGACATGAACTAGGCTATACAAGCTGTGCGTTGTTGACTGAGAGTTTTTGTAAGCGCTGCCTATGAAATGATTTACTTCTCATTCTCGCTTCCTTCCACCATATGTAAGATTAACAGACTTCAGTAGTCATGCATGTTTACATAATACCTTCCCAATACGTCACGTGTTTGAATATATTTCTGGCTAGCTGCCAACTCAACTGCGAACCTGCAAGTCAGTGTATATAGCAAATTTACAGCCACGAGAAGTAGTTTTTTTCTGTATTAATTCTAAATGTGATTGCTTGACCGTGAACGGGCTTTAAACCCACATCACTGTCCAATTTTACATCAAAATGCTTCCAATAAGTTTGGTCAACTAAAGTTGAACAGTTGTGACTTGTCTCGAAAAGTTGGATGGCTGTGAAGATTGGACCGATTTTAAACTATTTTTTATGTTCTGCGGGCTCAGCCAGTTAGAATCGTGAACAACAAAATTGGACGCCAAGAAACTTTAAAATAACAGAAAAATTGTTGGCAAGTAAATAAGTTATGAAGATTTTAATTTATGTATAAGCTGTCTGAACATTTCAAGTGAATGCTCCGCATAATATTAAGAACGCAGAGGCGTTAAATTTCATGGCGCAGGGAACTTCTCTGATAAATAAAATAAGAATTTAGAGAATAAGTGAAAATAAATAACAATATTCGTTACATTTCTTCCCGTAAAAACTGCATATAAACACATCATCAGTATCTCATTTTGGAAATAATTGTTAATAAAAAGTCAGATTAGATCCTTTCAAGAAAAATAAGATTTGAGGGCGTGACGCATTTTCAAACGCATTCAAAATTATATGATAAAATTTGTTGGAAGGAAAAATTTTATGGCCGTATTTTATCTTCGAATTGTATTGTCAAATATGGTTGAAGGTGAAAATGTGACCGTGTGACAGGGGCTTTAGACAGTGTATAGTCTATTCGCTGTTTCTTCACACTTTTTGAATCAACCTTTGAAAAATCACCCTAGGCATCATGTGTGTGGTTCGTTCCTATGTCATGCATCACAAGCGTTCTGCACCTATGCTAATATAAAAGTACCTTCTTCTTCATTAAATTGAAATTGTATTTATATGTTATATATAAATTATAATATTTAGTCCATAGTTAATACTAAAAAAACAGGGAGAAAATAGGTGTGTTAGCAATGTAAGAAATAGTTCGTATGTAAAATATTGTTGAAGTGAGTGCGCACGAGTGCGATGCGTTGTAATTTGACAGACTCGGCAAGCTTTGTTTGCATGAGGCGGAGGAATATCCTGTAAGCAGGGCTTCAGAAAAGTAGAAAGTAACCGTGAATGGCCTAGGAGGGGCCGACGAGGGGCGGTAAGGCACGCACGCGCAGTTGGCAACAGCGCGCGGCGGGGAGGGTGCCGGCCGCGTGGAGGGGGCAGCGGCGGGGAGGGACTGGCGGCTCGGCCGGGCCGTGCGCTGCGAAGCCGCAGTGCGCCGGTGCAGTGCGGACGCGAACATGAACCTGCTGTGCTACGAGTCGCAATGCGAGTGCTTCGCGCACGCAGACTCTGCTCTGCTCAGTGACGACCGCGTGCTGCAGAACCTGCTAAGCCGTGAGGAGAGGTACAGCCCGTCGCCGTCGTACTTCGGCTGCGTGCAGGCCGAGGTGACGCCGGACATGCGGCGTGTCGTCGCGGAGTGGCTGCTGGAGGTGAGCTCTACCGCCTATCCAACGCCGGCCGGCCCTAGTGCAGCGCTTGTAGTTACCCGGCTCAAGTGGACGAATCACACTAGTGCCTCGTCATACCTCATCCTCCGCTTGAATTCACACAACACGGTGCACTATACAGATACTAGTTACTACACCCGCCAGGAAGCAGTTATGGTATAGTTACTTTCATCCCAGTCCGTGCCACAATATAGTAATCATTGTTGCGTCAGTTCCAACACCAACATGTGTGCTAAACAAAGGAGCTTACTTCTGTCGGGATTCACTACAAATTAAGGCCTTTTTTCTGACTTAGACTCGTAACCACACGCCCTCAGATAATATACAATCTTAAATACATTTATAAAAAAAATACTTTGTTCTGTCTACAGCGCATAGCATTGTGTTCGGTATTGTTGCCGAGACACACAAGTTAATGTAATATACGTATTGTATGCAGCTGCACTGTATTAACATTGTTGAAATACTTAAAATCGTGTTTACGTGTAGAATGTGCGTTGTAAATTCTTACATATTTTAAAATGCGTGCAGTTACACGTTGCGATTTGTTAAAGGATGTTTTGATAAGTCCTGAACCAGCCAGAGCAACAATGGGAGCGGGATTTCATTACTCGGTTTGAGAGATATGACACTCCTATCCTGCGAATCATAGCAGTTCTGTATTTTCGCAACAACGACCTCAAGTGCTTTGAAAATAATATCCGTGTTTGTCGCATCGCTTTGCTAAAACCAGCCATAGTTGGCGATCGTACCACGGAAAAGTTCAATGATACAAAGCAACTCATTTTCCTTTTTAGTGGTTTTGTGCATCCTGCGGTATCTTTTAATACGATCGCCACATAGTCTCGTGATTACAATTCTATAAATGCGTTACGTAAGTATGTTTCGAAGTAAATACACCGATTACTGCCTACATTTACAGTATTTTCTTACTCGTCTTTAATATCCGAGTATTTTTGAAGTGCTGTACGCTTTTCAAACGTTTAATGGCTTGGGCACAAGTATTTCGCAAACAACACAGTATTATACACAAGTTAAAGATCACGCAAATAAATACGAGACACAATGACACACAGCGATAAGTACTTCCACAAGTATAGTGTTATTAACAAGAGTTCATCGTGGTTTAACTTTTGCTCGTTCCTATTGCAGTGTTTACGGTGTTTTGTCACTCAGAAGTATTGAATTGCGTTGTTACCATGTGATAAACTTTAATATGATACAATAGAGTGTATTTACGGAGTAGTTGTTTTTTTTTTAAATTTTAAGTGCATTATTTTACAAAACATTTTTTATTGACTGAAATACGTTAACGACTATTCCAACCAACAATTTCTAATTGAGTATGGATTATGAGAACTTCGCCGATTGTTTACCGCAGTGGTGCTATCTGTCGATCAAAGTTACAGTCAGCAAGTCAGCGTTGCATGACAAACGCTATTTAGCACGGCATTTTCACGAGACCATTATCATAAATGAATAAATATTAATACGAAAAAACGCACATATACATTATCCTTTTGGTTACGTTTACATTCAAACGTTTTTTAATGTCATTGGAATTGAATTCATGCATACATTCATTTACTCGTACACATACACACATAAAATTACGTGAATTTATAAAACAAAACACACGTATGTATATAATATGAAGCCATCTCCACAGCTTTCTTTTCCGCATTAAGTAGCTTAAAACAAATTAATATTGCGGCGATTTGGTATTTGGTAAATTAGTATTAAAGCCGTGTTCGAATTCAGTATGAGGATATTGGGGATTTAGTGGCGTGTTCGAATTGGAATGACACGTGAGCAGCGCTCCTAGTGTTCAGTTTAGGAACTGTGCTATGGCCCTTCCCACATTTCTTTGTTTTTAGGCAACGAAAAAAACTTATTTACTTAAAATTATAAGATAGGTTTATTACTCGCTTCCTTAAGGGAAACCTCAATTTAAAAGTAATTTACGAAGTTAATAATTTTTGTTAAAAAAACATTTCAAATATAATTTCCGTAGGTTCTTATAAAATGAGTATTGAACAGTATTATGCTCTTGAAATTCATCGTTTAGTTTTCCTTCTTTGTTATTGGTTTAAATTGGTCAAAATCGTTTGCACGATAAAATGTGTGAAATGTGACGGAGAATAATAGCAAACGCTTTTGCGGAGGTATTTGGTGATTTAGCCTGCTTCTCCAGCTCCGTAAGTCTCGACCCTAAATCCCCAAATATTTAGGGCCTAAACCTGGTCAGGTGGTTGATTTAGTAACCTAAATAGCGGTCTCGTAGGTGTTTCGGATACGGCGTTAGTCAGTTTCGTTACGTAGCCTGCTACTGTCTACCAAATACGTCATTTTAAAGAAAGGGACTTGCAGTGCTGTAAAATGGTTCTAAAACAGAACATCCATATTATCTAGTTTATTCCGTACTTTCACCGAACTATTCAACGAAATGACTGCACAGGACGTATCAGTTTTCACGCACAAACGAGAAAAAAATGCATTTGTGACATTGGCTGATACACAGACCCACGGTAAAATACCACAAGATCTCCGAAATTCCTGCATAAGTACCGGGGAAAATATCTTTGACTGGTCATTACTGCAGGCGTGTTTTTGTGCTCGGTGTTGGCAGCACTGTTAAGCTGGAGTCACAGCAGCCCAATGAGCTGGACGCACCAGAGCACGACGTAATATTATACTCAGTGTTCACAACACACCGACGATATCTGCCCGTACTTGTACTAGGCTGTTGGAAAATCGCAACACGGCAAACCACCCACGTAATATTCTAATATTTACGATTTAAAACTCACGATAATGTGAACGATTCTTCGCGTTTGTTAATATCTAAATTCATACGAAAAATACTGGAAAGACAAGGAGCTTCATGGGTTTGCACTTCCCCCGCTCTGTCGGGGGTGTGGTTTTGTCGGACTAACCTCACACAGACCTTGCTTTTCATTGGCTGCTACTCTGGAATAGTGTCGAGACTGCAGTGTCCCTAGCGTAGTTCAGTAACCGCGATCCTGTGGGAAAGACGACCGGCTTCTGTTTGCCAGTCTCTCTCAGCAGCTGGCATCGCAGCTAGCGTCGTGCTAGTTATACAAGTTTGTGTACGGTAGTGGTTCTCAACTTCCCTGTACCACGACTACTCTATTGTCGCTCTCATATAAGTTGGCGAGATTTTGACAGTCAGTAAGTGGGAACTTGACGTATACGAAACAAAGTGCCATTTACAAAACACTGTAGCAGCTGATGCACGAATGCACAAAAGTTAAAATTACGTTGGCTATTCTGAGTGCGCTGCCGACGCACATTAGACAAGCAGAAAATACGCGATAAGAAAGAGTTCCTAGATTAATTAATACATTTTATTTTACGAGGTCACAAAACATTGGTTGTTAGTGTTACAGACTAAACTTCGTGATAATGTAGTAATGTATAGGTGTTCAAAAAGGAAATGCACAATAAAACGATCCGTATCCAAATTTAACGCAACTTCAAAAACCTTTTTCACATCGTATCACCCCTCTCCAAATATGCTTTCCAGACATGCTTGATATTAATTCCAAAAGCATACAGAAATATTGCATAATATTGTTGAATTATTTTTTCTAATAATTTGACGAAATATATTTTTAATTCGTGACGTTCCGAGCCAGTAATAGAAGAATAGTAAACTTTTAAAAGATGCTATCTATTGAACAATGGAAACAGCTGTCACTTCGCTCTGCCGTGGCGTGCGCGCCATCTATCCTCTCCTTTCCGAAGTATTACCAGCCAGAGAAGAAAGCTTCCATGCTAACAGATTTACGTACAGTTATCAATAGTTTTATTTTTCCGCGAGCTCTGCATAATTTTTAAAGTAACACATTTCGTGTACAGCGATTTCGAGTACTAGTAATTTCTATTCGGCTGGTAATCGTTCGTGTACGTAAATTATACGCCATATTGTTCTCCCGAAAACCAGATTCCTTGTTTCCGTGTTAACGAAGAAAGTGGGGCACGCGTGAATAGTTTTTTAAGCAATTGTAACGTTATTCCACGTCACATATTTCCAACTCGAATATATTAACTATAACGTCCAAAGTGTGATAATAGCTACAACTACCGTCTCGTAAATGTTAACCCAAATTCACTGTCTCGAACAAATTTAAAAAAAAATTAGCAAATATTTTATTTTTTGCAACGTTTTATATTTTTACTTTTATAACCTACAATTTTTTAAGACAGGTGTCAGTCTAAAATGTCTTTAAAATTTGTTTAGCATTACAGTACAATGGCAAGTGGATTAGCTGAGAGCGTGTTGATAAAAAATACAGCCTCCACTGACGCACCAGCTGATGGCGAAAGGATACACCAACGAAAAGTAAACATTGGCGCTACTTTCGTCGAACTGTCAGAATCTCGCCAACTTACCTGAGACACACTATACTAGGTGCAGACTGGCAACCCTGCATGGATCACAGACCCCACGTCTCTTTATTAAACCACTGAAATGTAGAAATACTGATTTTAAATATTTCTACCAAGTATTACAAAAATTTATATATTTAGCTTTATATCAGTTGGGAGTAATTTAATATTGGAGTATGGTTACGTTTGAGAATGCAAAAAAAAAAACATGTTAAATAACTGGGAACATGTAATACGGAGAAACCGCATATCCAGTATTGGAATGTGGCAGGTGATAGTGGCGAGTAGCGAAGACGGACTTGACACCGGGACCACAGTAGAGGACCATGTGGAGTAGTAAGGATACGTGGCGAGGACGTGTGTATGCGGCCTCGGGGAACAATGCGCGTGTCAACAGCTGAACAACACATTCCCCGCAGGTTCAGCGACCTGTATGTCGCGCCGTCTTCTGCACACACACGTCACGTCAGCTCGCCCCCCATTGCCCGCTGCTCTACAAGTCTGCTTCACTTAGTACACTCGCTTTACATTCGCGTCTGGTTCCCTTCAGCACAGCTCTGCCTAGGGCCCGGTATTATTACAATTGTTTGGTTCCCTTCAGCATAGCTCTGCCTAGGACCCGGTATTATTACAATTGTTTGGGTCCCTTCAGCATAGCTCTGTCTAGGACCCGGTATTATTACAATTGTTTTATTTCTGCCATATTACTGGGAAGGTGATTGTACATTGCTCTCAGTATTGTTTGAGTCCATTAAAAAACAATCTATATATAGAAATACCTACCACACAGTTATCCACAAACTTCGTATAGTTGTAAGAATGTTACTGTTGTAATTTGTACTAGTAGAAAAAGAATTTCTATCATTAAATGACAAATAGTCTACCGTAGGTAATAATAGATACTAGTCTAATTTTTTTGACGCCTAATCAAATTTAATTTAAAAATGTAAATTTTATGTAGTCAGAAATGTTTAATAACAGAAACTGAAATTATGACACTAAAACAAACAATTTCTGCATTGAAGGCAAAGTGGAGTCTTAAACATTCACAGGTTAGACTTTCGGAAATCAGCTCATACGAGACATGAAAATAAAATGTCACAAGCATTCTGTGTTAACAAAAAAAAGCACCTTATTTTTTTGTTAGATGGGACCTTTATTTAAAGTTTGCAAAATATAATTTTTTTCTTCAATTCAATAGTTATAATATGATTTATCAGGATTTTATCTTGACTCTACGTTTTTACACGCGGGGGAATATATATAATGGGCATCACAGAAGTAAAACTTAATACGTGCGCTTGCAAGTACAAGCCGTCCAGCCCTATTCTCTAACTTGAGCTTGCTTACAGACAGGCAACGTGATCGTCTTTATCATAAAGAGGGCCATAGCGGTGGTTACTAGTAGGCGGCTTTATGTAGCGTTCTGTAAGCCATATCTTTATTGACATATTTGTGTAAAGATGTACGTACGTTTGGCAACGCAGAATGCTGTGTTCTGAAATCAGATCTGCTTGTTGAATTATATTTTTTTCCGTTATCACAGAATACATTGTCTCAAATTTGGTTATTATAGTAAATTTTTAACTCTAAATTAAATTAATTTCTTAATGCTTCCAAAATAAATGCAGTTCTTCCTATGGCAACAAGATATCAGGCGGTGCTAGTTCATTTTGAGCACACGAGACAGCAGCACTGACCCGTGGCCGAGCACGTCACTTCGTAGCTACGTTAAAGCGAGAGTATCGCTAGCGAATTATAAGATATACTAGATAAATATCTCCCAGACACAGTTTATTTGTGCGGAATTATAACAGATTATAATATTTCTCATGTTTGCGGCCTTTTAAAAGTTTTATCGTTTGTAAGACGTATTTGTAGAATAAACCTCATTACGTCAGCCATTTTAGTTCCACTTAGTTCATAATGACACCTTGTCGACCAGTTTTTATATAAAGACAGTCGCAGGGCATTCTAAAGACCATCATGGAGACATATTTAGTTACAGAATACCATTTCTCCTCGTGAAGACAGTTAAGCGGTAAATGTCTCTATATAAAGACAGGAAAAAGTTAGAGAGTGGGGCCCGTGTTTTTCATCACATTTTCTGCAGGAGAACAAAGATTTATATATTCAGTAGTTTTCAATGATTCAGAATAATTTCTAACGCCATAAACACTTGTTTGCTGTGAACATTGATTCAACAAGGTGTCCTTTCCGTCTCTTATGTTTCCAGTAGATTTAGTTGTTTACGGTAGACTTTGAATCGGAATTGTGAGTTGCCACCTGCCGACTGCACTGTGTTTCTAGTTAATCACTCCGAATGCAACCCGGACTGAAATGTTAGTTTATACCTAAGTTCTGTGCAAGCGCAACAGCCAGTCGCGACACAACTCTACGACAATTACACACTCACGCTATCTGCCGTCCAGCAAGTTGACAATAGCGCGTGAGTGAAAGGATTTGGGCGGCTCTAACATCGAGGTCTTCAGAGTCGATGAGGGTGAAGCGAAGNGGGGGGGCCTATTGCCATTGAAACATCTGTATAAACCACTAAATGTTGACAGTGTAGAAATGTAGCGCGGCGACCAGGTAGAAAACAAAGCGTGTAAACAAATGCTATGATCAATGTAGGTCGCCATTCCAGCTTACCTTATTTCTGTTATGGCCATGTTATACTGCTGTGGCTGTGTTTATTTTATTGCTGGTGGATGGGGTTGGGAGATACTTTAGTTTAACGTCTTTCATGAGACGGCATTGTTTTGCACCACTTCTTATGATACGGTATAATTTTGAATTACATGCGTATTGTTTTAATGAACCAGTAGAAAATTTGTTCGTGCGGAAGTAACATTCAAATTATTTTAACATGTAAAGTTTTAACCTCATCGAAAGAAAATGCGACAAATATTACGTTGTTCGTACCAATGCGAATAATAAACACATTCCGTATGTACGTAAATATTTCTGGCCAAGTTAACCTAACACTTGTTGGATTTCCCGTATAGTAAACGTGTTATTTTTACACTGCACGTTTGTTTGTTAATGATGCGAAATAATTTGCAGCATCATTAAGTTAATACGACACGTCACCGGTTTCCCGAAACTGATAAACTGCGGAACGGAAACACACACTGGCGCTTCATAACAGATAACGGTAGCGAAAATGGCGGACCAAGCATTACACGTGTCGATAATATCACATTTCACGCAAGAAAACAAAGATTCCCTTACATCCAACTATGGTAAATGAAATTAAATACAAAAATCATTAACTACCGATAAAATATCCCTATAACACCAGTAAGGTACTCGTACAAACGTGACGGAAAAACATTACTTGCACAGTGGAGTTCAGAGCTGGAAACGTTTCACTTAGTAATTATCCGCTCGCTCCGCCGTAACTGCTAAACATAGCTTTTAACTAATCCGATAAAAGAAAAAAAAATTGTACGTTACTTTACAAACATAATTGAAACCACAAATGTGATAAGTATTATTTAAGTTTTGAATTACATCCTTCGGTTCTAAGTACTATTTCCTTCCATGATTATCATCGATATCGCCAACATAACAACATACATCCCACAACAAATCATCGGCTGATACAATACTTAGCAAACGAGAGCATGTCATGCCTGTCTGTCAAACTTTAGTGTACTGAGCATATCTTCATAGCTGTAAAAAAACACACTGTTCGTGGAACATACCGTATTCGGCTTCTGGTATTTAAATAAGCAGGCGGCGGACTCCAATAGTATCCGTGGACATAATATACGATATTTGTGATTATGTTCACGCGTGTAGGTGTGTTTATTTTCAAATAGGCCTACACGCTTGTTGTTCGTTACAGCATGCGACATGCGACTGTCACACTACGTGGCCTCGCCGCCATCTGCTCTCTGATTGGCTGTCTATCTTCTCGCACTCGTTTATTGTATTCACATACGTGGCCGCTTTCCAACAGATGCGCACTTCAGATCCACCACGTACACATATATTCAAAAACAAAGCCAACATCGTAATAATTAATATTCTTAAGGCTGATGCTTAAGCTATTTTACAATTATGATTGTATGAATGTAGTTTGCCTTATCTCATGTTCATAGTTACCTTAAATTAGACTTCATGTTATTTCGATGTAACTGTTTCTGCCAGCCGGTCACTCCACGGCTTGTTCGCCAAATAACTGAAGAAAACTTTCATATTTAGTGCTGGTGTGTTTCGGGGCCGCCATTGTTAGATTGTTACATGTTCACTGTCTTTATTATTCTCAGACTACTGACGGAAGATAAAAAAGAATCCGTCAGTTAGGGAATAATAAGTCAATGAATATCTCGCATTGTAGAAAGTTGTACGAGACAGTTATTTAGATGTTGACGTAAGTGTGTCTGCAGGCCGTAGTTGCAAGTACGTACTTAGTAAGTGCTGGCCGAGGTGTAGTGAGGCGAGGGCAATGTGGGAGATGGGCGGCCAGGAGCAGCAGATAAGACTGTGAGAACATCCGCTCCAGCAGAACGTACCCAGCCAGACAGTTCCACTGCCGCAGATAACACGCACACCACAGCTTGTTTATAACGCGCCGTGGCTCTACTATATAGCCCCTGCACCCCCCCCCCC
>NQII01000632.1:141581-152523 GCA_002778355.1 Clitarchus hookeri | reverse complement strand
CAGTGCGGAAGTCGTGGCTTACCTTCGTCTGGAGCGAGGATAGTTTATTTCTCTCTGCAAAAGAAACCGTTCTGCGGGTCATTACGAAACATTTACGCGCGGAACAAATGTCTTGACGACCAGATTGTGGGCGTGGGGAACAATGGCGGGATGCCTGGCCTACTTACCCTTGGGTGTCGAGTGTACACTCGTAACACGAGCCAAGACATGCCCTGCCGGCGCCTTGCAGATAGCACCCTCGGCTATTCTTGTGCGTTTATTGCTTCAGCCACTCATTCTTCTGCGCTGTTGTTCACTCGCCTCTCTGTTCCTCGTAATGTGAAACGCGCCAGTCGTCGGCGCCATGGCTCAGCTCACTCCAACGTCGCCTCGATCACGCAAATGGAAATTGTTTGAAGGAAAGAAATAAAAATTTAGACTTTTTGACGTCAGTTGTACGTAGACTAAATGCAAGCACCCAACATCGACCTACCCCACATCAATACAACATCAAAGATCAACTGCGACGGACGTGTTTGTTTTATTTTTGAAATTTTCGAAAGACAAGCCCTTTCATTCGAATAAAATACTTTTACCAAATTTAAATGTAATATAATTGCATTACATAGTGGTCGGAGGAAATGTACATACACGTGTAAGCTCTAGTTGACTTGAACATTGTCCTAACCTCAAATACTATCCACTTCGTGTATGACAGTTGTGTTGGCAGGAAAGCAGTCTAATACTGCGACACGGAGACTGGTGCTGCGCATCTTGGATGTTCACTCTATTCCATCTTCCCTCTACGGCGCGTAGTTTAGTAAAGGAAAATACACACACACACATAAACGTAGCACTTTTATCATGACAATAACACTCAGGACCGGGGCCGCGGTGGTGTACTGGTTAGATTACTCGCCTCCCACCTAGGTGAACTCGGTTCGTTTCCCGGCGGGATCGCTCCCGGATTTTCGCACGTGTGAATCGTGCCGGACGATGGCGCTGGTCGGCGGGTTTTCTCGGGGATCTCCCATTTCCTCCGTTCTTGAATTCCGGCGCTGCTCCATACTTACCTCGTTTCGCCCACATCTCTTCACTCACTCACACTCAGAACTACTTCTCGGTGCCAATCTTTGTTCTATGCTCTGTAGTACGGTACTTTAGTTTAGTTGAATTACCAGTTAGGGACATACATTTTTTTTCAAAGGTTGTTTCCAGAAGTGCTGAGTCGATGGTGCCGCCTACCTGTGAGTATTTAGCATGTCAAATACCCAGAAGCGGTAAGGACGTTCCAGACACGCACTTCACATGCATCATAGCCTCTACGTGCAACACACTGAACTGAGGTGCAGGCTTCCTCCAGCCAACTACTATCTGTGTATCTTTCAGTGACGACCCTTGTTTTATGGCGTGATAATGAACCCTGCGTCTATGCACTGCACGCTTCAAAAATAATCAGTTGGAGTGTTCATCTAAAAATGATTGTGGAAACGTTTATCTGAGCCATTTTGGCTTTGGAAACCAGACGACGATAGAAAGAGGAAAGGGAAAATTAGTCCTCGGGCACGAAACACTTCCTTAAATACTATTCATACTCAGACAATCACTTAAAAAATATTACTGGATTGTTTAATAACAACCTTGCTGTGTTTTTTATCGCTGGGCGTGCAGTGTGCATGGCAGACGTGATAGTTACAGTGAGAAAGACGTTTTGTTGAGTAAAACCAAGTTAGCTTGGCGCAACCCAATTAATTGTTTTTTATAGGGACAGTGAAATATTTTGTTGTTGAAAGGCCGCCGATGTTGGCATGCCTTCATACAAAGGGTGTTCCACGTGCTTAAAAGATGCCGATTAAAAAACATTCCACATCCGACAGGTTTCAGTTTTCTATCTCGGCTATAATAGTGTATGTATTTTTTTTTAAAGGTGAAAGTGGTTGAAACTGTCGTTTTCAATGTCAGTTTCAGGTAATAAAACACCCTTGTAGGATATTTAAAGTTGTCGAGAGAATCGCAGCATACTAATCTTTATTATTAGACCATAGAATGACAGGGTCAGCTCTGAGAATCTCGAGAGGCGAGTTGCCGATGTAAAGACCGCATGCCTTGTGCATAGAGGCGAAGAGGCATGTGATGAGTGTACCTGGGTCGCCCTTAGCCATCCCGCGATTCTAGTCCTCGGGCACGCAGAACTCTCATAGGCAGGCAGAATCCTGAGGCATAGGATTCCTTCACCTATCTCGCTACCAACTTTACTGGAAGTTAGGGGCAGAGACTTCATCACGGTGGACTGGACTGTTGATTCCGGATCGAAAGTTTACTCTAAACGGTCGTTGGGGATGAACAGGGACTGAAAGCAAAACATAAAGACGGCATTTTCAAGAAGCTTTCTTAACTCGTTTGTGTGTAAGTTGACTGAGAATGTGCAGGGAAACGTGTGGCCAGAGACGCAGAGCATTTGTTGAATATTTGCAAACATTGTCATCAAAACCGTAATGTTGAGCTTTTCGTTAGTCGTTTGTTTTATAGTCGAGCCAGGAACGAACAGACTGATCTACATCATTTCCAACCCACATTCAGTCTTGAGTGTACGTTCGAAACTTCACTTTGAGCGCTTATCTTGGGCACGAGTCCACGTTGTGTTCGCTACGCGTTCCTAGTCCAGTCCAGTCCAGTCGGCATGTTCCTCTGGAAGGACCACACATGCGCGTGGCGGCAGTTGTAGTGGCAGGAGAGTAGAATGCGCGTGCTTGGCGAAACTGTAGCCGAGGTGAGGCAGCACGAGGCTAAGGAGAAGTGATCACTCAGCTGCGGTCTTGTACTGTGACCGGGGCAAAGTGCTGTAGTTCCCGAGTTCCGTTCCCACACAGCCTCCTGCTTTCTGCTGCCATCGCACACACTTGACACATTCCTACGGCCAACTGCGTAGTAACATCTTGGATATTTTATAACGGTGCTTGGACACGAACAGCAGTAAAGAAACAAATCGTGACCTAAGGCAAGTGGCCAACTCTTATAACACCGCGCATTATTTATACGGGTGTGAAAATGGAAAAGAAATACCTTCTCAACGAAGCATTTTTAAAGATAACCGCTTCAAACAAAAATAAATATTCAACGCAACTGTCTCACAGAATGCTGCCACGTTAAGAAGTTTTCAAAAGTATTTATTCACAAATTTTTTTTGCAAACTGTAATGTTAAATTTTAGAAAGAAAAAAATATTATGAACATAAAAATTGTGAAGATTATTAACGTGTCAGTATTTCTCGAGAAATGTCGCGCATAATACTTTTTGTTGAAACGGTTATTTTTAAAATTGATGCAATGGGAAGGATTCTCTATGACATTGATTGATTACCTTTCTAAACTGTGCCAGTCTTGGCAGGCAGTTTCGTTACGAACAAAGTAACGCTGGACAGGTTACTTAATGGTAATTTATAGTTTTATGGAAGCCAACAGAGAAAAATGAAGAAAGGACAGTCTTGCAGAACTTTCTTTTTTTAATTTGAGAACAAGTATTTTTCCTGAGTGATGTATATCTGTTGAGCTGTTTCTGATGCCGTAAATCTGTATATTATCGCGGCGGGAGATATTATGGGGAATATATTCAACACAACAGCTGCTCACGAAGTTCGCAAAAACAGCTGTTCATGATAGCCATTTTAAAATTTTTCTGTGTTGGCTGCCACCTATTTGGAGTTGCTATTTATGTTCCACGACCTCTTAAGGAAGTACGCTATTAAAAATAAAGTTTTGCGCCGCCTGTAATTGGTCGCACATGAAGAATTTTCGCCGGGACAGTCGGCGCATCGCAAAAAGACATTAGTCAAGTGTGGCGTGGCATTCCGTACAGACAGCGTATGTATGTGGTCTGCTGGGATTATGATGAACTTAGTGAGTGAGGAACTTTCTAACGCAGTGGTAGTGTGAGGGCTTGTCCAGTCAGAGGCAGATCGCGGTGTAACTGTGAGAGAGTGTGTTGTGCGTGTTGCAGATCACGGAGGAGCAGGGGTACAATAGAGCTGTGAGAGAGTGTGTTGTGCTGCGTGTTGCAGATCACCGAGGAGCAGCAGTGCCAAGAGGGCGTCATCAGCCTCGCCATGAACTACATGGATCGCTTCCTGTCAGTGTGCTCGACGAAGCGCTGCCACCTCCAGCTGCTCGGCTCTGTCTGCTTGCTGATAGCGTCCAAACTGCGAGAGCCTTGCCCTCTCTCCGCTGAACTCTTCGTCTACTATAGTGAGAACAGCTTCACCACGCACGACGTTCAGGTATGCCACGCTCACGTCCATCCGCTATACTGCACGCCACATACTGTATACTCCGTTCACGGTTACTTCATACTATTCCGAAGCCCTGCTCAAGTTGTACTTCCCGAATATTCCTCCACCTCGTGCAAACTAAGCTTAACAGAGTCTAGAAAATTACAGCAGAGAGACAACATTCGTGGGCACTCATTGTAATCATTTGTGGCATAACAACTACAATGGTGTTACCAACACTCATATTTCTCCTCCCTGCTTTTATTCATATCCATTATGATATAGACATTACAATTTATAGATAAAATATAATCAAAATTTTAGTTTATCAAGAAATAAAATACCTTTACCTCGAGAGAAATGTAAAATGTTTGTGATACAGGACATACATATTTAGAAAGCAATCAAGCACGTCGTACATAGGATGATTTTTCAAAGGCTTGATTGGAAAAGTGTGAAGAAACCGTGAACAGACAATATCTGCGAGTTTCAGTCTGGCCGCAGCTTAGCACCGCCTGTATAATCATGTAAAGAAAAGCAGAAAACATTGCCCCTCGTCAGCATTTTCCCCTCATATTACGTCTTCCACACTGTCGACGAGAGTAAGGCCTACGTGTACTATTATTTTATTGAACTTTGAAAGGTAGTTTATTGTCGCAGTGGCAGGAGTTAATGTTTGTCTGGTCGGCTGGCGGGAATAACTCTGCGTTGTGTTCGCAAGTGACATGCTCTTCCTCCAAGAGACGGTAGCTCATATCAGGACTGTTAGTCAGGTCGTCCAGGCTTGCAGGTGTAGATCCTTCTTTTTCCGACACTTCCGGAAGAGATGCAAGTGCATATCTAGTGTCGCCGCCACCATGTATTCCTGGCTTGCTGTTCGTCTTGCAGTGCAGTCTGAGACTGATCACCCGGCTTTGTGCTGGACATTTCTGTGTGCGGGTGTGCCCTCAACCCACGCCCTTATGTAAATCACTCGTCTCCGCCGTGCCTTTGGATTTTTGCATTGTTGGTAATAGTTAGGGACACGCGAATTTCGCTGAAAGATTTCCGCGCATCTTAGGTTTCAATACGCTACGGGAATATCAGCAGTCTTATATTGCTTATTCAATGCGTGTCTCTGTGAGAAAACATGTTCTTACCTGGCTGGCCAATAGCAATGAAGCCACTCCTGTAGTGTGCGTCTGTGGTTCGCACCTAAGACGCGTGCGTAACCTGGTATAGTTGTAAGACGAGGATACAGTGGCAGTTAGTGCTTTGCTCTACCACATTCTTGCTTTTACCGAGCCGCATATTGTGTGTCATTCCTCACAGAAGAAGCTAGTTCGAATGTCGGGTACGTTTTTTCAAGAGACTAAGGACAATTGCGCAACTGTTTAGTGACAACATTATTATTAAAAAACTTTATCGTCTTGATTTTTTTAAAATTAAACAGGCTGAATCATTTTTGACAAGGCTTAAGTATTTTAGGACGAAACCACAAACGTCCATTATGAGAGTAGCAAAATACTCACGGGCAGAGGGAGAGGGTGGATATCTTTACTCTCAGGCGACAACTGGTTATTTACTCGCAGAAGTGAGGCGAGTACACTACACAGTAGTGGCACGAAGTGCTTAAGAGACTGCGATGGTGCTGCAGTCGGCCGGAAGTGGTGGCAACTAGAGATATCCGCTATCAGGGCACAGCGCAGTATCAGTTACCGCGTGTCATGGCGCTTGCACAGTAGCAATCAGGGAATAAAACATACTTACGCGAAATGAATATCTAAGTGCAGCTGTGGACGTTGACCTGTGCGACAACCTGCGTTGATGGCCGGAAACGCTACACCTGGAAGTGTAAAGCTTACGTTATTACTACAGTGTGCTTAGGAATATTGACGTAAAACAGTCTCTTACCGCCAACTCCAGCAAAATTAAAAATCCCGTCACCGGCCAGCAAAATGTTGGAACGCCGTCCGTCAATCGCCGCGTGGTGTAGTGAAATCCAAATGAGAAAATAGTGCGCAGTAGTCTAAAATACGTCGGGGGAGTCCACTGCCGCTGCACGAAGGGGTGAGGTTGTTGAGTAGTGACAGCGGCCGAGTGTGGTTGTGCGAGAGCTGCTCCGCGCGTGCTTATTACCTGTCGAAATAAGCAAGTCGCGCAGCGCGGTATTCTACAGCGCTCTAGTAGAGAGCGATGTTATCAGTTTGGTATGTATGGCGCCAGCAGTCACGTGGTTTCCCTCCCTTCAGCGGCGAGCGTTCGGGAGAGCCCTCCCCTACCTTTCCTCCCTCGAAGCCGCGCCACGATAGTTATCTCATTTGAACTCGCCAGCCGGCATCCCAGCTAGTAGGGAACCTTCCGCAGCACGCCGTAGCCAATCAGACACATGGCGTGTACAGCGCAGCCAATGAGAAAATGGGTATCCCCCCCCCCCACGTGAAAGGAATCGCCACGCTATTTAGTCTTTGTGTGTTACTGCTGTAGTACATGGGGGGAGAGGGGGGTGTACAATCCTTTCTCTTGCCACCTTGGGGATTCTATTTAAAAACGTTCTAATACATTTGTAAATAGCGTGTTGTGACTGGCGAGGGCTCTTGCAATGGGCTGCGGTCCGCGTGTGAACACACTTCTCCGTTCAGCTGAATCAGCGAGGATTGTGCTGCTTTGCGATTCGTCTGCAAGCAGTCCAAAGCTGTGCCAGGAATGCACCCTGCAGTCACGAAGACAGCAAGACACTGCAGTATTGTAGTAAACACGTTGTCGGCAAGTACTTAGGCGATGTCCCTGGCGTGTATGATATACTCGTGTGCCTGCGGTTGAGGGTTTTCCTGCACGGTCGCCTTATCGCCCCGGCGCGAGCGCCCAGCCGAGAATATGCATTTCTGCTCCATTTGTAATGTTGCACTGTGTTTACGGTATTAGCTTGCCGTTGACTGACTTACTCATGTATAGATCAAAGCGTAGCTCCGAAATTACTGGAATGTAAATATGTACTGATATATTGAGCCACAGTTGTAAATAACACCTGCCACACTTGAGGGACATACTACTGTGCGTAGTCACAGAGTACATGACGACACAGAGGCGAAACAGCCGCTTGTACTGCCAACTACAGCCACACACGACACCAACATGGCGTCACTGCCAGCGAAATGTTGGCAGGCATTTCGCCAATCAGTGCCTGGTTGTATATACTTCAAGAGCGTATACTCGTGTGTTACTTTGATAATTTGACGAATGACGGACAGTTTTTGAGTTCTCAGTCAGTCACAAAGCAGGAGAAATGCATCCTCTCACCATGACAACATAGAATGAACGAACAGCTATGGCCTGTGTATGCGCGTGGGTGTCAAAATACCACGTCATTTCTGTCAGTGTACTTATGTACTTTGTAGTACAGTGAAATGAGTACAACCGTCTTCTTGTAACTGTAACGTCCCNATTTCTGTCAGTGTACTTATGTACTTTGTAGTACAGTGAAATGAGTACAACCGTCTTCTTGTAACTGTAACGTCCCCCATACAGATTCCTGCAAGAGTTTACATATTTACAGTATTCTCGGTTTATTCACACTTTTTTTTACGTACATTTGACCTATAAATTACATTTTTAATATGAATAAATACAGATGCAAAATTGGCGAGTTGGTAATATGTACGTTGTAAGAAATAGTTCTTATTCAACAAATAATGACACCGGGTGCGCACGAATGTGGTACGCAGTGCCTTTGGTGTAATTTCCTTGACTCAGTTAATCTTAGTTTGCATGAATATCCTGGAAATGAACGTAACGAGGGCTTCAGTAAAGTTGCAAATAACCACGAATGCTCTGTGTGTGAGTACATATGCAATGTGCTAGAGTGAGTGGTGCAGCAGGGGTAGCGAGGTAGGACAGACGCGTAGTAATTTTTTTCTAACCTTCCCTAAAACTAAGTGTTAGGCGTGAGCCCGCGGTAGAGACGGGAGTTAAGTGCGTCTCAGGGCCAAGCCCCATACGCCTACAAGGGAAGGAGATCATGCAAGGAGACATGCATCGCGGCAGAGAGGGATTGGGCTGCCATGGCCGCGTCTTTGCCATGACAATCTCCCTAAGTGTACTCATGGCTAAACTACTATAACTAAGAGGAGAAAGGAAAAAAACCCAGCAGACACTGTAAAAGCCCTTTCGACAGGAAATAATTAAAATTGTTACAAACATTAACAGAAAATGCTACAGGAGACAGATAGGAGGAAACCATGCTTTTTATTAGTGGGTAGAGAAAACACTAGTAGAGAGGGGCGGGACATCTTCTTTGAATTTTATTTGGTGCTGGCTTGACCAGTTAGTGTCAGCAGAGCTTTTACTGATTCTCATAAGGTGGTAATTTGCCTGATAGGAAAGAGAGTTAACCTTTAACCTAAATAAACCTAAATAGCCTATCACTTAGTCAAAGTCCACGAGGACGTTTTTTTTTTTAACGAACCTGATCTTCTAGTCTAAATAACCCCCGAGGTGTCTCTTCAGGACTCCCCATGCTAATCNTTTTTTTTTTTAACGAACCTGATCTTCTAGTCTAAATAACCCCCGAGGTGTCTCTTCAGGACTCCCCATGCTAATCTAAAAACTGTACGTCATGACATAAGAGCTTGCTAAATAAAGTAAACTAAAGATAAATAGCTTAGAAAGTTGCGCAGATGCTATATGTTTGACCTTGGCTTGTGTCACATGCAGGGCTAAGGGGACCCGTGCTAGTAGGAGTTGTAACAAGAGGGTGGAGGGTGGAGGGGGTGTATAGTCAGTGCGACGTGGGGGTCGACCTTCAGTTCAGACAGGAATGTGAAAGCCGAGCGGGCTCCCTCACAGCACGCAGGCTGTCGCTAGCAGGACTCGTCCTCGTGTACCCAGGCGCCCTCCTGCCCATATGTCGCGACCAAGCAGTGCCGGACTTCCGCCTAGGCGAACAAGGCACTTGCCTAGAGCACTAGACTCGGGGNGGGGGGGTTGACCAGGGGACAAACTGGGTTTTTAAAAATTTTATTTATCAAGAAAATCAAATAGGAAAGGTACAAATATATAACAGTAGTTAAATTAATAGAGGCCACAGGACAAGACATCGCTATACATTATTACAGAAGCCAAAATTGATTAATTTTATTGACCCGTGTAAAAAAGAATATTTGGTATTTTATTATTATATGTCTAGGTCTGCTTGCCTTGTCTATTTTATAAATTAAAAAACGTTAATCAAATATAAAATAAATAGGTTGTTTTGTTAAATTACGAAAAAGGGGGCCCGGTCTCTGTAATTGCCTAGGGGCCCCGGCACTCTAAGTCCGGCCCTGACTACAAGTATATTAGAGCATATTTACGAAACGTAAGTATGGAATGTTGATCTAACATGCAAGTACAGTAGACTTAGCGAGTGTCGTGTTTCCTAAGAGGCGACTTAGTACGGAAGTCTGTTCAGCAAAGGCACAGCGCCGTCGCTGCAGTTTAATAATACTATAAATATAGGAACAGAAGGATACTTCGCGATTGTTGCTCACTTTGACACTTTCCAACGACCACGTTTATGTTCCAATAACCAGATTGATGAAAGGACAACCAAATATCGACTTTCATTTCTGTTCTGAGAAAAATAAAAGCTTTACAGCAAAACATTGCATAGTATTTTTAAAATTAGAATAGACACTTGTTGCAGTAATAGCCACACAACTAGGGGTGACGTATAATGCACCATGCTAGCCAGTATCCGATACTTATGGGTAGAAGAAAGTGTATTTTGCGAATCAATCAGGAGCAAGCTCACAGCTGTGTGTGTGCATTCTCCGGGCGCAATCGTTCCTTCATCTGCCGCCGCCGGGGCGAGAGGGGGCTTCAACTCTGGTGTGGGGCTGCTCTTCTGTACTGTGCTGTGTTGTGTTGGGCGCTCGACCTAAGTATGGGATGTGTCCCATAACTACACTTCTAGGTAGCTCGGTATTACACCACTCACGTCGGCGAAGCGACTGTACACAACCACGCCTTCAGTGCAGTACACTCCGGTCCACCCACACTTGCACAGTTGATGTGACGTGGCCGATGTGCTCTGGTCCAGCGATGTCTCCGCTGCGTCCAGCTTACATTGCCGGGGTGCACTACCTTCCTTGTGGGCGTGTGATTTCGCAAACCACGCCGCTGTTCTAGGCACTTCTCCTCATTCTCCNCGTGTGATTTCGCAAACCACGCCGCTGTTCTAGGCACTTCTCCTCATTCTCCGTGAATGCTGGTCGGTAAGACGTCGCTCGTGGTGGTCTGCCATGCATGCCGACCCTGCCTGGAGCAGCTTTGGCCTTGTCCCTCCTCCCTCTTGCAACCCCCTGTCGTCCACGTCTGTTTTCTTTCCTAACCTACCCTAGTTCTAAGTGTTAGATGTCCGTCCGAGGTAAGGGCGGGAGCTAGATGGCTGACCTCACGCCTACAGGGGAGGGAATCCTTGCAAGGAGACATGCATCGCGGCAGAGAGGGATTGGGCAGTCATGGCCAGTGATTGTGGCCATGACTATGTTTCTCCCTAGGTGTACCTATAGTTAACCTATAACTAAGAAGAGAAAGGGAAAAACCGACATAGGCACCGTAAAAATTCTTTCGACAGGAAAGAATTAAAAATGGTTACAAGCATTAATCGAAAATGCTAGAGGAGACAGCTAGGTAGGAACCATACTCTGTATTGGCGGGAAGAGATATACTAGCAGAGAA
>NQII01000632.1:116300-129383 GCA_002778355.1 Clitarchus hookeri | reverse complement strand
GGGGGGGCAGTGTACGTGCTGCGTGCTGTACCTGGTCGTCTGCTTGTGCACGCACCGCCTTCTGAAACATAGTTGTGCAGCTGACGTGAGCGCCTCGCTAGCCGTCGTTCTGACGTGAGCCACTGGCAGCCCGAGGTCACTCGTCACCAGCAGACCATTCAGGAACGCCAACAGGCAGTTAGTAGTCTCAGTAGCGGAACACTCTTCAACTGTGCAGCAGTACAAGTAATGGCGTCCGCTAAGTCCTACTAATGTATCGTTATGTCATTAGCAATGGATGTGTATTTGTGTATTTGGTTGATAACGGGATTAATTTGTAGAAATTATAGTATGGACCTACGGTATAATTCAGGTGAAAATAATTGAAATTGGAATGGGCTTATTAAAGTCCCCCCGGTGTTATGCCCGAAGGCTTATCAGGGGACGACTTACAAACTAACACCTGTACTTTACCTAGGATTCGAACCCAGAACCTCTTGCGCCGCAGACCGGCGGTACACCAACAGAATGCGCTACGGGAGGTCGGCGTGAGAATAATATACTGCTAATTAGTCCTTACTGTTTTCTTGCCCTCGGCGGATAACAGCAACGTTACAGTTTCTTGGTTGGAATGCTAGTCTACCAGCGCCATTTTCTGTCGTCTGCTACCGCGCCACGATACCTCTTGTCAGTGACTCACCAGCTGCATCAGTCAGTGTAGGAACACTCTTCAGTAATCAGAGTGCTGACAGTGAACATACATCTGTCGTAGCAGCGGCCAGTCGCAAGTAGGTTCAGTTGAACAGGCAGCGTTGCAACGTCACTCAGCAGTAAGATCTCACGTCCCCGCTGTGTCGTCGCCTGTCTCTGGAGGATGCTGGCTGTGTTGGAAAAGGCCGCGAACTGACGTGACTGCAGACCAGACTGTACGAGCCACGGTGGCTGAGCGGTTAGACTGCTCGCCTCCCACCAAGGCGAACCGAGTTCAATCACCGGCCGGTTCACTCCGGATTTTCGCAAGCGGGAATCGTGCCGGACGATGCCGCTGGTCGGCGGGTTTTCTCGGGGATATCCAATTTACCCCGCCATTTTATTCCGGCGCTGCTGCATACTCGCCTCACTTCATCCTCGGCGGCTCTCAACACCTCGCTGTTACGAGCCGTCCAAATCTCTTCACTCACTTACTCGATATACAAGTGAGTGTAAAAGAGTACCCCAACTTTGAAGTTCTATAATCATTCATTTTAAGTTTGCTTTGCGCAAAATATAATTTTCTAAGGAAAAATTTGGGGACAGCTTGTGGAACACACAAAGGAATGTTTTCCCGCAGTGAAGCAAACATTATATGACATCTTGTTGAGGTTTGTGATGTGTTAGGGGGTTGATGTATGCAGGCCAGGTAGTAGCAGAGCTGTTAGCAGGGTCACAATGGCAGCGCCTACACCAGCCATGGCGCCTCCAAAGTGAGCCAAGATCTGACAATAAAACTGCCTTTGAAAGGCCCACCGGCCCCCTTCTTGGCATCACACCTCCAGCCTGTCACATTCTTTCTCTGTGAAATACTTGCCGCACTGCTCTTTACAAACTGCCGTCTTTCTGGCGGCGAACAAACCTCAGTCAGCCCGAGGGCATTCATCTTGACGGACCGCCTACCTGCGGCTCTTCTCTGGTTACAGGAGGCGATAAGGGCGACATAGGCACGCGCCTCCAAGTCCCCATCGCCCCTGAGCTGTGTCAGTTGACCGGTGCAAAGTTCAAGTCAGTTATACCAGACGGCATCCAAGTTTCCCTTTTATTCCCGTAGTATTGTTTGCCCGAGTGCATGTTCGACGAATAATGTACGAATCTTTTTTGCGGGCCAAGGCAAATGTTTTATGTATGTAGTGTCATTGTTTATATTTTTTGCCGTACTCATACAAGGAAACAATATATCGTATAGCCCATTCACGATTCCNATGTAGTGTCATTGTTTATATTTTTTGCCGTACTCATACAAGGAAACAATATATCGTATAGCCCATTCACGATTCCCTACAACTTTTCTGAAGCCCTGCTAAAGTTCTACTTTCAGAATATTTCTCCGCCCCGTGCAAATAAAGCAGAACGAAGTCTATTACCAACATACCTAATTTTTCTTCCCTTATTTATTTTATCTCAAAAAAGAAAATTAAAAGAAAAAGAGTTCAGNATGTAGTGTCATTGTTTATATTTTTTGCCGTACTCATACAAGGAAACAATATATCGTATAGCCCATTCACGATTCCTTACAACTTTTCTGAAGCCCTGCTAAAGTTCTACTTTCAGAATATTTCTCCGCCCCGTGCAAATAAAGCAGAACGAAGTCTAGACAATTACATCAAAGGTGTATCGCTCCGTTACGCTCTGAATTGCAAATATTTTGCTTGAGAACTATTTCTTGTTAAGCATTACCAACATACCTAATTTTTCTTCCCTTATTTATTTTATCTCAAAAAAGAAAATTAAAAGAAAAAGAGTTCAGNTATTACCAACATACCTAATTTTTCTTCCCTTATTTATTTTATCTCAAAAAAGAAAATTAAAAGAAAAAGAGTTCAGTTAAATACAGGCTGTTTTGCGGTAAATTGAGCTGTTTTGGAAACCTGCTTAGTTCGTACTTTCACGCCTCATTGTGTACACGTGTGCCACACGTGAATACAACATTGTCACTGACCTCATCACTCTACTCGTGCAGCATCCAAGTGAGAACGGGAATTGGTTCTCTAGTTTGTAGAAAACCGAAAATACTAACTTAGTGGTCGTACATTGCAACATTGCACTCGCAATACGACTATTTTCAATTTGCTACCAACTGAACAAGGAACCCTCGTAGCAGTGTGTATGTAGTTCTGTCAGTGGTGTTTTTCAGATGTGTGTTTGGTAAAAGTGTTCACTTTACCGTGGACAGCAGGTAGTCGTGTATGCCGTAACAAGATCTGCTTTTGCTATGACATTCTAAAAACTTAATTAAGGGAATAAGCAAATAAAGAGGCCGGGGGAGGGGGATAATGCGTGCACATACGTGGTACGAGTAGTAAGTAATGGAGTGAGACGAGTGCAGTATGTCGGTGTGGGAACGCCGGGCACGGAGAGGAGTAGAGAGAGAGAGAGAGAGAGAGAGAGAGTGGCGGAGAGGCAGTGCTGTGGCCGGCGAGGAATGTGTGCACGTACAGTCGCCCTCCAGCTTCTCAAGGTCACGTATCTCCACCTGCTGTGTTCGGCGCACGAGCCACTACACTTGCCACTTGCCACTCGCCTCTCAGCTGTCCCCGCTCCCCGTCTCCGGAAACACTTTCTCTCCAACTGCTGCCACACCTCCCATCCTCTGCACATCGCCACTATTACATTGACACCGCTGTACCCACTCTCTGATTGCCTGCGCCAAGCTCTGCCGTCTAATTGCCTACACAAGAATGCAAATCACAATAACCACAAGTACACACATAAAATAATTAATACGTATTGAGTGAGTGAATAATAGGTTTGGGCGACTCTTAACATAGAGGCCTTGACAGCCGATGAGGGCGAGGTGAGATGAGAATGGAGCAACGCCGAAATGAAGGGGCGGGAGAAACGGGAGGTCCCCGAGAAAACCCACCGACCAGCGGTATCGTCCGGCAAGATGCCCACGTGCGAAAATCCGGGAGCGATTCCGCCGGGAATCAAACCAGGTTCGCATAGCTGGGGGACGAGTAGTCTAACCACTACACCACCGCGGCCCCAATAATACGTAGTATCCAGTTTTTTTAATCAGTACAACACTGTTTCATTACATTAAATATGTTAATTACAGGAAATGTCATACATATAGAACACCATTAATCTTTGTTTGGATACGTGCGAGCCGCGGGTCGGATACCTGTGGCTTACTGCGTGCTGTGAGAGGTTCGCTATTAGTGCTATACAGGATGTGTGTAGTGTGCCCTGGGTGAGGAAGTAGTGACTGGCAGGGCAGGCGGCCGGAAGTGCAGAGTGTCTTGCACACAATACTGTCACCTGCGACCCGGGGCACCGCCATTGTGTCTGCAGGAACTGCTGNCCCCCCCCGGGGACACTGCATTCCTCCGTCTTTACCAGGTGACCAAACAAGTTGCTGCCGTTTTACATCGCCAGAAACAAAAAGGTAAACAGCAAACGTCACATACCGTCAGTCGTGTCAAATTAATCTCAATCGACGTCTAGTACCTTTTGTCAACGTTCCTCCAGTTGCGCAATGTCCTGGAGGTAAAAATCAAGAAGTTTGCGAGTGCGTTGTTCCACAAGTCTGCCTCACTTGCAAAGGATCTCCCACGACGGTGGTTGTCGAGGGCAATCTGTTGACGCGAGGCCTGGGCAGCACGCTGTGTGAGACAGCGTCTCCTAGTCAAGTCACTGTGTCGTATCCCTGGTTAACCACTGTCGTCAACGAGCAGTACACCCTTGTGTCAACCAATGCTGGCTTCTTCTGCTCCGGTGGCTGTCGTAGACGCGCCAACTCCTGCGAGTGCAGGTCCGCAGTGATGGCTTGTCTAGTTGGTAGCAGCTCGTTGTGCTCACTTGGCGTCGGTGTAATGGCGATCCTGCGACGTGAGGCACAGGGTCCCGCGCTGACAAACGTCTGGCGGCGCCGACAAAGCAACGAGGAACAGGCTGTCACTGGCTGTTGCTTGACATCCGACAGTGTGTGGGGTACCCACTGGGTCACTTGGACGTCTTACCTATGCGGTGTAGGTGAGGCAAAATCTTGACTGCTTCTTCAGACAGCTGAAGGTGTTCGGCAAACTCACCACGTGTATCGTTGCTGGCCTCCTCAGTGGCTGCTTTCAGCGCCTCTTCCTCCAGGAACTGTGACCGCCCACATCAGGATACACACATCCCGACCTGAACTTGGGGAACCAATGCCCGGCGGTGCGTACATTCACAGCATTATCCCCTAAGGCGGGACGTATTCGGCGACTTGATGTGGCTGCGAACGAGCCCACCTTAGTTACACGTCAGACAACTCCGAAACAACTCCTTCGTTACCTCCATTTCTCTTCGCCACTGATCGATCTGTGACTACTGCGATTACGCAGTGTGTCTGTTTGGTCAAGGTCGATATCTCCACTCCCCCCCCCCCCNACATACATATCTCAGTATCTGTCATCACTTGTTACCATGCTACATCAAATACGGCAAAAACTTACTTGGTTAGCCATTGCTTCTCGTGCTACCGTTTACAGCCAATAAACATCTACCTCCTATAATGTTTCCACAATACCACGTCAAACGAAAGTCGCATTATCACTGCTTCTAGAACACGTAACAAAGAACTG
The DNA here is from genome assembly GCA_002778355.1 of Clitarchus hookeri. Classification (NCBI taxonomy): domain Eukaryota; kingdom Metazoa; phylum Arthropoda; class Insecta; order Phasmatodea; family Phasmatidae; genus Clitarchus; species Clitarchus hookeri. Next base: position 124,092 of record NQII01000632.1, on the reverse strand, counting down.
AAATCTTTGACTAATAATAGCCAAGGGAAGATTGTAACACATCCTCTGCAAAAATATGTTTAAAGCAACTGAAAGCCGGCCACAATACAAAGTACTCAGTGCTTTCTTTTGTTATTTGATAAGTATGTTCAGGAACCTCGTGCGTGAATCTTGCGCGATGTAACACAGGAACTTTATAACTTGATATTCCAATGTATGCTCGAGTCAGTCGGCTGTTGATTGGTTGCTGTCTCCGTGACGTCTGTTTCGTTAATATGGAGTAGGCCGGACACTATTCCATCACACGCCTGCTGGTCATTTGTTACTGGCTGAGCGGCGGCGAGAACGTGTCAGGAGATCCCTATAGTCTAATACATAGACATGACCTTGTGTACATATGGCTGGCCATGCCAGGTTTTCGCGAGAAGTTATCTCACTGGTAGTTCTAACTCTTTACCTCGGACACACGCTAGTGATTGAATAATTTGTTAAGCTGTCAAGGTACCTGCTTGCGAAACACACGCCCTCTGTGTAGGAGTTGCTGAATTATGATTGGCCTATCAAGTAGGACGGTGTCTTGTATGAAACGACGGGCGGCCGGGGAAAGTTAGCTCTCCGCATGCTACACGTGGCGTATTGAAGTTTTGTCTGCGCACGAATATTGTTGTGACAGTAAGTGTCCTTGCATACGACAACCCTAACGAAAGACGCCGAGGTCCTCTTCGGCTTACGGGCTAGGAATGTGACAAAATATGTGGATGGCCTTTCATTTTTTAAATTTTTAATTGCTAGTTTTATTTTACTAGTAGAGGAAGGCAACATGTAATGTGTTTGGAGGAGCCACCTTAGGAACAATACATGTGTTTGACCTTGGCCAAGTTACATTTTTAAGTAACGGACTGGTGCCACATGTCGAGAACTCTCTGATCCAGTGAGGACGTAAGGGCGAGTGTCGCCTGGCGTGTATAGCGCCAGCAGTGTCACGTGGTCCCCTCCCTCCAGCGGCGAGTCCCCTCACCTCCCCTATCTTCCCTCAACCAAAGCTGCGCGAAGATCAGCTCCTCACTTGAACTGCACTGTACCGAGTCCCGTGCCACAGAGGATGTTGCCGGGGCGTGGGCCAAGCCCAGCTGGTGATGGCTGACGCATGGCAAATTCGTCCTCTAGTCGTTCCCTCGCCGGCACAGCATAATGCAACTCTGCAGTGAGGTGCGTGCAGCAAGGGCACATGTGCACCACAGCTGACCTCGCACAACTGACGTGGCTTTGTGTTCCCTGGGTCCCGCCATCGCTCCTTTCGCCATCAGCCGCCGCTTGTGCAACTCTCCAGGAAAACTTTCTCCAGTCTCCAGCCGCTCGTCCCCCCCCCCCNNTCTAGGGCGCTCCGACTGTCCTGGAGATTTGCCAACCCTCGCCTTCTCTCGCCGAACCTCCACTTTTAAATATACTCGTTCATTTTAATTTGCTATGACGTAGTGTTTGGGATCCTTAACACTCCTAGAATTTGAAATTATTTCGTTTCAAGGTCTTAGTTCGTAAATTATACTGAATCTTGAAAAAGTCCTTGAATTTTCAAGTATATATAAAATGAACAAGACGAAATTATCGAGACAGCAGTTGTGAAAGTGCGCAGAGCATTATTAGACATTCTCGATGGCTGAGCACGTCATCGGGCCTTGTTTATGACATGCAAAGTGAGGCAGGCCGATACTGGCTGGAGTGGTTGTTTCATCGCTGTGAGTTGCTTGTTTACATCCCAGCTGCCACATCAGGCTGAACCGTCACCCTTCATCTGGTATTCCTAAGCTGGTGCTGACAAATTGGCTGCATTAACTAGTGAATTGGCGATGGTAAAATACTTGTAGGTTTAAAATCCTTTAAATTGTTCTACGTTTTTCTCAAAACATGTTGTATTTGTTTAATACAAATATTTATGTTTATAAGAATTTTATTGCCTTGGGGATATTGAATGTGTGATGTTACAATTTACAATGATAACCTATAACAATTACTGCAGTTACGAAGTAACGTAAATGATCGTATTACGAGGTTTGGATAACGACACTCGTAAACGTCAAAGAATCAACATTTCGTTTACCTTGCTCTTGTGAGTTATTTACAATTATTTTATTTTGTGGATTTTAACTAAATTCATTGTTTTTAAATTTTATACGTGTGAGGCACTTTATTACGAAATCATGGCGTCTTTTATTCCAGTGATGTGCAAAATAACAATTGATTTTAAACGAAAAAGTGTATTTCTTCCAAAAAAGTAAGTTATGCACATATGGCATGTTTCCCCTTTTTGATTTAACGAAGCACAACAGGGATATTTTGTCTTAGTTTCGCAACAAGAACTTCACAGCCCAGCAACAATAAGACAGCAACTGATAAGACTTTCGTATTATTTGTTGAAAAAACACGAATTAGTTATTAAGGATTCCAGATTTTCATTATTTATTGGTCGCATGTCTTTGTGAGACGTTTTCTTACTCGACTGGAGTGTACTGATAGGTACGGACACGCGAATTTCGCGGAAAGATTTCCGCGCATGTCAGGTTTCAATACGCTACGGGAATATCAGCAGTTTTATGTTGCTTAATCAATGCGTGTGTATGAGAAAACATGTTCTTACTCGGCTGGCCAATAGCAATGAAGCCACTCCTGTAGTGTGCGTCTGTGGTTCGCACCTAAGACGCCTGCGTAACCTGGTGTTCGCCCAAACCAAGAAAGGAGATCTGAGCCAAAGTGTTATGAAATACTACTACTCCTGGAATAATTGTGCTAAAAGCGGGTGTCCCTACTGGCGGGGTGTAACTCGCGGGCAGACTTGTTACTGATGGCGTGTGTGGGCCTTGCCTGTGGGCCAGGGAGGGAGGTGCTGGGTTATTGTGCAATCTTGCCTGCAGTGAGCGGTAGTGAGTGTACTGACGGCGTGTGTTGTGCTGCTCGCAGATGTGGGAGCTGATGGTGCTGGGTTATTGTGCAATCTTGCCTGCAGTGAGCGGTAGTGAGTGTACTGACGGCGTGTGTTGTGCTGCTCGCAGATGTGGGAGCTGATGGTGCTGGTGAAGCTCAAGTGGGACATAGCCGCCGTCACGCCTCAGGACTTCCTGCACTACATCCTGAGGAAACTGCCCGTAGACGCCACCTGGGACCTGCACATGATCATACGGCATGCGCAGACCTTCGTCGCCATCTCCGCCAGAGGTGAGTGCAGACAGTCATCACACTTTCCTTCTGCTTCTTTCTAGTCCAGCTCCTCTCAAATCGCCGCCTAGTTTTTGTATTTTTCCATAACCGCGTATTAACTAGTACCCACTTGCCAAACAAGTAACACTCTGCTATGCTTGTGTGATATACGCAAGTGACAGTAATTTCCTTGCGGTGCGTAGGTGGCTCTGTAATGTTACTGATGTGTTATAGTCCATACTGTATAAGAAGGCCATTTTCTGACAGGTCTGACTACATGTGACTATGTATCCTTCCGCCATCAGCTGGTCCGTCAAGTCGGGGCTGTATTTTTTATCAACACGCTGTCAGCTAATCCACTTGCCATTGTACTGTTATGCTAAACAAATTTTAAGATACTTTAAGACTGACATCTGTCTAAAAAAAATTAATAGGTTATAAAAGTAAAAATATAAAATGTTGCAAATAATTAAATATTTGCTATCTCTTTTTTAATTTGTCCGAGATAGTGAATTTGGGTTAACATTTGCGAGACGGTCTGTTGTATCTATTATCACACTTTGGACGTTATAGCTAATATATTCGAGTTGGAAATATGTGACGTGGAATAACGTTAGAATTGCTTAAAAACGATTCAGCGTGTCTCACTTCCTACGGAAACAAGGAGATGGTTTCGAGAGAACATGGCGTATAATTTACGAAGACGAACGATTACCGGCCGAATATAAATGACTTCGACAGGTTTAGCAACATGTACTTTATATACAAATAATTTTATTATGCGGAGTTCGTGGAAACAATATAACTATTGGCATTTGTTTGTAAATTCGTTATTTATCGCGCAGGAAAGAGGTTAATTTCTGGCTGGTAATAACTCGCATAATATCCGAGAGATCGCGCGCACAGCGCGTCACGGCGAACTTCGCCGCTGTTTTTGGTCAATAGATAGCGTATTTTGTTAAGTTGATTGTTCTTAGATTACGGGCTGGAAATATATTTCAAATTCGTGTCGTTTCGTCAAATTATTAGAAAAAATAATTCAACAATATTATGCAATATTTCTATATGCTTTTCGAATTAATATCAAGGACTTGTTGAAAGCGAGGTTGGAGAGGGATGATACTTTCTGAAGTTAGCACAACTTCAGAAAACTTTTCCGTGTCGTATCGTTCTATTGTACATTTCATTNTTACGGGCTGGAAATATATTTCAAATTCGTGTCGTTTCGTCAAATTATTAGAAAAAATAATTCAACAATATTATGCTATATTTCTATATGCTTTTCGAATTAATATCAAGGACTTGTTGAAAGCGAGGTTGGAGCGGGATGATACTTTCTGAAGTTAGCACAACTTCAGAAAACTTTTCCGTGTCGTATCGTTCTATTGTACATTTCATTTTGAACACCTATACTTAACTACATTATGACGAAGTTTAGTTTTTAACACTAACAACCATTGTTTTGTGTCCTTGTAAAATAAAATGCGTTAATAAATGTAAGAACTCTTTCTTATTCGCGTATTTCCTGCTTCTGTGATGTGCATCGGCGGTGCAGTCAGAATAGCCAACGTAATTTTAACTTTTGTTCGTTCATGCATCAGCTGATACAGGATTTTGTAAATGGCACTTTGTTTGTTTCGTAAATGTTAAGTTGCCACTCACTGACTGTCAGAAAGTGGCCTTCTTATACCGTATGGACCATACCTGGAAGTGTTAGTACTGCTACACAAACTATGTGAATACCTGGCGACTAAGAGCTGCTGTCGCTTCAGTGTGATAGCGTCGAATTGCCAGGCCGTGGTGTAGATGGGAGGGTTGAAGACTTCAACAGGGTAGTCTGTTACACATCTGCCCATAAACCAGTAACATTTGCATTAACATACTCTCTCTTACTGTACGCCATTTCTCCGATTGCTCTGCGCACGACTTTGAAGCTACTGGGTCAGTTGGAAAGAAGAACTGGAGGAAGGCGAGCATACTTTGACGGGTTGCAGTTGGGTTTGCCAAGCGGTAGAATATTCTTCCATGTCGGCCTGTGGAAACTATAAAATGGAAATTTATTTGTACTTCAGAATTCTACACTTAGCAACAACCTAATTACCTTTGATCGCTTTACTGCTGTCTTAAAAGAAAGTAATATTTAGAAAATTATAGAATGCAAGTTTTGTAATTGTTGCAGACTGCACAGTTGCCGCTCTGCTTCACTTGAAGCTTGTGACATTCCCATTTCTGTCTTCAGAAACCATTTGTTTTCAGATTGGTTTGTGGCAAGGATGTGGAAAATACAACGAAGTGTGAGAAAATGAAGCTTCGCCAGTGTTCAGTGCCTAATTGTAATAAGAAGTATTTCAATTCGGCCCCTAAAATCGTATATGCCAGTTTTCCACTGAATGAGCAGCATGGAAAAAACTTAGCAAAAGCAACCTAGACAACGTTAAACCTGGCAAAGATGGGCTCAGTACCGTCAATGTTCGTGCTCTTTCTTATAAGTTCGGTTTGCAGGGTAGCCAATACCGGAATTCTTAACTGTACATCATATTGAAGTGCTTTAACGAATGTTTTTATGTTGGCAATAAAATCGTGACGGGTTTACAATGTATGGCTGACAGTAAGAGCTGGACACACTAGACGGAAGTGTCGTGTGTGTATTCAGTTGGTATGTGGAAACAAGGATGTATAGATGTGTGGAGTATTGACGGCGGTGGGTTGCCGCCCTGGAGAGCTCCGTGGGTGTGACGAAGGCCGACAGTGCAGACACGCCGCCCCCCAGCGGCTGATAGCGCCAGTCAAGGTCATGTGATAACACCCCCCCCCCCCNTTCGGAACACTTCCGGCAAGCCGCTATTTAGGAACAGCCTCCCGACCCGCCCGGTGTTTCGGAACACATTCCTGAGAAGCAACCTGCCTCTGCGTGTAATAGCGTGCCAGTCCCTGGCAGTGCTTGGCCGCTGGCGAGTCTAACAAACTCCACTGCATACAGTTCTCACAGAACAGATAACGTCCTGCTACCTGTAATCACGGACTCGTAACGGTAACGGCAGTTGTTGGGCACATATGTACTGTATCGCTGTGTCAGCGTGGTGGACTCTCGTTCTCACTCTCACTCTCTCCTCGGTACTGCACGAGTCACGCACAGGGTACACGTGGTTGTACGAAACAACCTTCCGCGCCAAACAACCACCTGCAATGTTAATATAGGGACAGCAGTCAGATGGGTTGTTTGTATCATCCAAGTATTGCTAATGCAACAGAACTGTGTGTTGTGTTCGTGCGTGAACACACTTGCTACAGCACCATTCACTATCCCTACTTCACTTACCTAATGTAACCTCAAGTAAGCATAACACTTGTAATAAAAAAAAAGTACAACATCTTAATGTAAGTCAACTATGCATAAGTGACACACGACTTGTAATATGTGAGCGTGGCCCTTCAAGCATTGTAAAGTCTCCCGATGTGTGAACTAACTGAATAGTCCTGATGTATACTGTACACAGCATGTACCCAATAAGACCCACTCGTGTGTGGGAGGTGTTGTTCCTTGTTGAGACTTGCCTATATTACTGGCAATACTGTCGAGCGCTAGCACAGTCCTCAACACGAGAACTGTTGAATGCCGTGCCTTGAAGATCGTATTCATTGCTAAGCGAACACAGATCAGCTTGCTTATACACATGTTGGCAGCAATGTAAGTTAACTACTGCCATGTCATTGCGTATTAAAATTTTAACATTTAATTTATGTAAAACCTGATTAATATAATTTAGTTTTGTGTTTTTACAGTTTATACTGTAGTACGAATGAGCTATTAACATTTCCCCATTGCTAACAGCTACAGGATTACACTTAATCGACGCTTTATATGACGACGAGGTCCACTGTAGTTATGATGGAAGAATACGAAACTGGCCGAGAAGTAGATTCGAAACAGGTGGCCTATTAAATATTGCTATAGGCTATTCACGGTAAAGTGAGCACTTTTGAAAGCCTTCTCATTTGGATTAATAGTCAATAAATATATATTATGTTAGCCTGTGACGTTAACTTCCGACTGCGGTGGAATATGCATGCCGTGTTTATTACTTACATGACAATATTTATTTTAAAAAAGGTGGTTAAAGGATAAAAATTGACTGTAAGAAAAAGTAACTAAGACCTCTAAAGTGCTCACTGTACCGCGAAAAGCGAATATCTAGTTGTGCAAGGTACAATTTGCAACTGCATTGCAAAAGCCAATGTCAGATTGCATGGTGGAGTATTTGAGAAGTCACACAAGCGCTTATTCCGCCAACTGCAGCGGCATTAGCCAATAACATGTTAGAGCGCCTATCAGCTCCTGGTGACATATTCGCCAGCTGGCAGCCCAGCCAATAGGGGAGCACGCAGTAGCCAATGAGACACAGGACAGAGTCTCCCGCGGATAAGACGGCAGTGGAGTGTGTTGCGCGTAGAAGCGACGGGGCAGTTGAGATGTGTGGGAATGTGGACCTTGTCGCTCCCGCAGTGGGAGGGGACGGCCACATAAGTGCATAATGAGCCAGCAGCGGCGGGCGTGATTGGCCTGTGTCAGTGTGGGCGGGGAGATGCACCGTGTGCAGGGGGAGGGGGTGAGCTGGTTTCC
>NQII01000632.1:46269-114129 GCA_002778355.1 Clitarchus hookeri | reverse complement strand
ATTTACAATTTTCTGTTAGCACTTTAGGTAACGTATGGGTATGAACTGATGCGTACTTTCTTCTCGTCTGCTATAGAAACTTGTATGCCGTCTGTTGTGCCCATGGGTATAACAGAAGGTAGGGCTTAAACGACTCACGACTCTTGCAGAATTTAGGTACCGGAAACTTCATAAAACCCTTTTTAAATATCGGAAGACATAGTGTTTTGAAAATATGATACACTACATACCGCTAGTATCTTACTAACGTATTAAAATTAACCCTGTTAAGTGGTAGGAGAATGCTAGTAAAGAGGAGGAAATACCCACGATGAATAAATCTAAACCAAATTTGCGGTATGAATTAACACTCCTCGTAATGAAGATGATCTTACATGTCATAAAATATAGCTCGTTCGTATAGTATAATCGTGCAAACAAAATGAGTGGTCATTAACGAATTAAGTATTTATTCATTCAACAAAACATGGGGCACAGAGTAAATAACTACTTTTAGAAAAAGTAAATTATAATTTTGTAAATATGCCGCAAAGGTAACACACAANGGGGCACAGAGTAAATAACTACTTTTAGAAAAAGTAAATTATAATTTTGTAAATATGCCGCAAAGGTAACACACAAAGATGCCCTACTGTCACAAATGATTCAAATTGTTACATATTGTTCGTAAATTATCATTGTCCATTTTTAGGCTANGGGGCACAGAGTAAATAACTACTTTTAGAAAAAGTAAATTATAATTTTGTAAATATGCCGCAAAGGTAACACACAAGATGCCCTACTGTCACAAATGATTCAAATTGTTACATATTGTTCGTAAATTATCATTGTCCATTTTTAGGCTAGNAAGATGCCCTACTGTCACAAATGATTCAAATTGTTACATATTGTTCGTAAATTATCATTGTCCATTTTTAGGCTAGGTGACGACAAAGACTCCAGAATACATGAAATAATTTTGACACAGTGAAGATATTTACAAATAGTTTCTGCTTCTTGGTAACGACTGTACACTATGGACAGAGGAATTATTTGAGTCGACTGCGTTTAAAAACACCTGCGCACTGTAATTTAGCATAAGCTGCGAAGTCTGAAGTAAAGCTGGGTTTACAATAGAAAATTTAGGCGTTAAATTATGCGTTAAGACATGCGCAGAAGAAACGAAAGTGTGTTACCTCATGTATTGGTTTACAATGGAACTTAGCAGATCGTGTGTGATGTTGGGATGTCCTTAAGCACAGAAATAAATAGTTATGTTTGATATCTTAAGTGAAACTTGTGAGGCGAGAACACAGCAGACGGCGTTGTTGGTAGGAAACGGTTATTTACAGCAATGCAATTATTAACAAGATTAAAACGTCGTGTGTGTGCACATGTTGACGATTATATATGTTCACAAACATAAGCTTCTCTGATAGAAAATGTCGGCTTTGAAGAATGATGGTTGTGATATACAAAGTTAGGTTAGGAACAAGGGTAAACATAACAGGCTTGCCGCCTGTTTCCATTGGCTAGAATTAAGAATTGAAACCATAATGGAAACTGCAAATACAGAAGACGTGTTCCCGTATAACGGATAAGCGCTTACTGCATAATTCTTAATGCATAATTTTATTTATTGTAAACTTTGCTGATCTATCAGCGATTGGCACCGAGTCATTGCATTCAACCGACGTTTAGTGTAGAAATAGTTACATATTGTAATGTTAGTCTGAAGTAGAATATTGAGACTCTTTGTTANTTCAACCGACGTTTAGTGTAGAAATAGTTACATATTGTAATGTTAGTCTGAAGTAGAATATTGAGACTCTTTGTTACGTCTATTTTTCATGCGTTCGTTAGTGTTAACATCACTGATAATAACTGCCGTTTTTCGTAGTGTTTTGAGTTCGAGGTTTCAGTATAGAATATAAAGTGGTTTGCTGTGTTACACTCGTGTAACTGTAAACACANTAGTGTTTTGAGTTCGAGGTTTCAGTATAGAATATAAAGTGGTTTGCTGTGTTACACTCGTGTAACTGTAAACACACACAGCTGCCAGCTTTTCAGACAATTACCACTCATGCACATCATTATTGTAAACGTGGATCTTACAGAGACGACAATTGTATTGTCGCTTTTAAAAAAAAACATCAGTTAGAGTTGAGCCTTATGCCTGATCATCAATGTCCTGCCGCAGTATGCATACGGTTTTCTGCTAATGAGATGCACACTCACACAGCGTCGCATTCGTCTAAGTACGTAAATGTCGTACATGTCTCGGGAAGTGACATACGCACACATACGAGGAAATTTGTCAAGTACATTTTTTTTCGCAGTTTTATATATGTACATTTGCTTGGTGCCCCACATGCCTACGTACTTCGCTCTTATCAAGGACCGGCCCTGCTTCGAGTCTCCCGGGTCTGCTGAGTGAGGTCATGCCCAACATAAAGGAAAAATGTAAAACATGTGATCAGAGTTGTTCAACAAACAACCCGCATGGTGTATGAACGTAAGGTGATGGAAATATAGTTGTTAGATGTGTGGTGAATGTTGTGATGGTATCAGGGCTGTGGAGCGAAGGTCGTCTCCTGGCATCTTCCGGTCTGTTATTGGTNGTGTGGTGAATGTTGTGATGGTATCAGGGCTGTGGAGCGAAGGTCGTCTCCTGGCATCTTCCGGTCTGTTATTGGTTGCCCTCAGTCCAAGTCCTTCAGGCTTTTGTACTAGAGTACGNTGTGTGGTGAATGTTGTGATGGTATCAGGGCTGTGGAGCGAAGGTCGTCTCCTGGCATCTTCCGGTCTGTTATTGGTGGCCTCAGTCCAAGTCCTTCAGGCTTTTGTACTAGAGTACAGTAGTACACTGCCACGAGTACATCTCTCTGCGACGTCGTACACTCGTACCCAGCCGCAATAGCGATTAAATACACCAAATAAAACTTACAATTCATACTGTATCACCAATTTACCCTTCTTAAAATATTATTTTCTTTCAGTATTTTAATTAACATATTTTATGATATTGATGCAATGAAACTACAAGGATGGTATATATTTATTTCTATTTTTTTCTTCCAAAACCTGCTGTTTAAAACCAACGAGGCAGTTATAAAGGGGAAAACAGGTGCATGATGACATTTCAACAAATGGGACATAAGTCTCCCTTTATGTTGTAACTGAAGGTCAATCCGTGCACAAACGCCATACCATAACCGTTGTGGCGCACTACTGTTTTCTTAAATGAACCCGTCTATACGTTGCTCAGGCTTTCATGGGAAAGGCGCACGAAAGCAGCAGATTTACCTATTTTTGTCACAATTTGTTTTTCAGAGGATTTTTTCTTTCACAGACGTTGGTATAAGACATAAATAATAATTTCGAACATCTTACGTTCTTAGATATTCGGCGCCTTTATTATTGGGAGCACAGATGGAAGATAGTCATTTAATGTAAGTTGGCCGAAAATACGCGCGATAGGAAAGAGTTCCTAGGTTAATTAATACATTTTATTGTACGTGGTCATAAAACAGCGGTTTTTAGTGTTAGAAACTAAACTTCGTGCTAAAAAGTAAAAATGTATATGTGTTCAAAATTAAAGACACGTTTAAACTATTCGTATCCAAGTGAAACGTAATTTCAAACCCTTTTTTCACGTCTTAATCGCCCCTCTCCAACTCCGCTTTCATTACATGCTAGATATTAATTCCAAAAGCGTACAGAAATATTGCATAATATTGTTGAGTTAATTTTTATAATAGTTTAACGATATGTATTTCTAATTCGTGTCGTCCCGAGCTGGTAAGAGAAGAACAGTCAACTTAAATAATACGCTATCTATTGAGCAAAATAAGAAGCTAAGACTTCGCTCCGGACAGGATGTGCGCGCTACCTATCGCATTTTTCTGAAGCATTACCAGCCACAAAAAAAAAAAGCGTCCCGCGTGCGACATATAAATTTACGAACAGATCTACACCACTGGGAATTTTTTCTATAATAATCTACACTGCTTAAAATTTCCCAAACGGCGTTATCTCCAACGTAGGCTACTGTGAATGATAAATCTGTTTTCTTTGACAGAAATTTTTACGCGTTGTGTTGGCTTCTTTGGACTACGAAGGAAAGGAACGTTGAACAGATTATCGATGTGCAGTCTTTCATTTGTTGACGGACAGCTTACAGTCTGTGATATGTGGCTGTCTGCACTCTGCAGTCTTTCTCGTCGGATATATAACTTCTCATTTATGTTCGGTTATCGTCGTTCGTATGTTGTCTGCGGGTAACTTTTCTTAGCGGTTGCAAGTATGTTGTTTTGTTTGTTAGTTAGTTCGTCAGCTTCTTTTGCTGTTTTTTCGTTTGACTTTCTGTCAGGAGATGAATAATGCCGAGAGACGGTATGTCACGACAGGAAGATGAGACAGTTAGTTGCATCTACAACTTGACGTATGCAGTACTTAGACGCCAGTGTNTGGTATGTCACGACAGGAAGATGAGACAGTTAGTTGCATCTACAACTTGACGTATGCAGTACTTAGACGCCAGTGTGTGTCACCTCGTAACCCACTCAGACAGTACACACAATGTGCACAGGAGTGTTATATTTGACCAGTTCTGTACACCTCGAGGTTCCACACAATGATAATTATCTTCCCTGTGAGGAACTGTACCCGCGCTCTACGTTAACACTGGTTCGTATCACGATCAATAACGAACAAGTAATATGCCGACTTTGAGTACAGCTCGTATAAATAATAGTCTGTTTAGAACACGTGAGAATAGCGGGTGTAACTAGAGTGAAGACTCTGTGTTAAGGCAGTGGCACGGCGTAACAGGATATGAGGTAGGGTTCGGCGTGTTGTGGTTTAATATCCTCGTGAGTGCAGTCGGTGCAGGGGTCTTGACCTCGGAAGACACCAGGGGGCTTCTCGAACGACGTAGGACCCTGAACTGTGACTTTCAGTTGGGCAGGCAGCTGTCTACGGCGCACTTTGGGCTGAGCTTCCTGCCTGCAGTGCACTTGTGCGCGGCGCCGGCCCAGCCTTGCACAACGCTAACTGTCCTTGGAAAAGTCCAGCAACAGACGGCACGTCACAAGGCTGTGCACGACGGCACCAACACTGTGCGATATACACAGTTCAATATCGTTACGATATGGCTTGACCACATCGATACTGACGCGATAGGTGTATATATGTATAATTTACATGAAGTTTTGTAAGCCGTTGGTGAGGCATATTGATGTAAATCTAGATGTTAACAGCATACACGTAGGTAAACTGATATTCCGATATGCAAGATACTGCTGTAAGACTGTAGCAAGGGTACGGTATTTCATAAGTATCGTGTCGTGACGTATGCTTTGCCCTACTGCACGGCCCTCGTGACCGCAGTGGGTTCCGAACCACGTGCTCTGTCTAGAATAGAGATGCCGGAGTCAGTTCACAGTCTGTCTCTTGCCTGACTGTCGAGAGTGTATTCACGTTGTAGAAACAACTACCAGAGTTGATGTTGCCGTGGCAGCAAGAGTACTTAGTCGCGTGCTAGGGTTGCCAACTTTTCGCACATACCACCATAAACCACACTAACAACTGATTCCAATGAAATGATCACGGAAAATTATTATTAGAGAACAGTTGTAAATACTATCCATAACGCGTAAAAATCACCTGTAGGTATACGTTAAGCAACTTTTCGTCTGAATATTACAAGAGACAGATGTTAACTGCAGTGCCGTGGTGGTACGGACCACCCTGCATTCTTACAAAGTATTTCGCCTTCTGGTTAAGAGCAACAGCGACAAAGTAGCTGTGATTGCGGAAGTGGCACATCACTGGCACTGTGCTTATTAATATTTAGTTTTATTTTGAAAGTATTCGAGAGTCTGAGATGCTGGATACATGGCGTCTCGTACTTGGCCCACACAGGATAGTTGTTTCAGTTTGAGGCTACGGGAAGTGGCGTACAATACGGGACTGTTGGCGGGCTGCCTTCAGAACGTCAACTCCGCTACACGGCGTTGTACTCGCGCCACAGAGCANCGTACAATACGGGACTGTTGGCGGGCTGCCTTCAGAACGTCAACTCCGCTACACGGCGTTGTACTCGCGCCACAGAGCAAGTCGCCTACAATAATGTGATATTGAACAGCGAGCTTCTAATGAAGCCTGGTCACCCCTGACTTGCCTGTAGCGGTAACGTGGCGGACGTTGCTGCCGCCGCATGGTGTCAAGAGGGCCACGCTACACAAGTGCACTGCAGGTTGAAGGGCGGCGGCGGCGCGGATGAGATCACCATTGGTTGGAAGGGGGAGGGGCGGTGTCCTTGGAGCGCGCCAAGTTCGGAGCAGGAGGTTGTGGAGGGGGTAGGCGGCCCGGCCGGCGTGAGAACCTCGGTGCCAGCGACCTGACGTAGAGCACGTCACCCTACAGAGGCCCAGCTGCACCTCTATACTGTCACCGAGGCCATGCCGCGCTACCATCTCTCTCAGCCTCTGTGAGCAAGCACTGCGGTCCTATTGGACGAGCCACTGTTACCACGCACTAGTGCACCGTGCTCCTGCCAGCCAGTGGCGCTGTGCGTCTAGATACTGTGTGCTGACACTTGACACAATTAGAATAATGCAACGACAAAAGAAAATCACTTTTCATGTCCGAACATTGGTGAGTTTGTTCCGTAGAAGGCTGTGTTTCACAGTCCGTACGTTCGCCGAGACACCGTTGTTTGTTCACTGATACCGCAATACGAAGGCACTCTGCCCGACAAGACTAAGGTCCGTCCACTTGTTGCTGTTTGTAACAGTTACATAGGGCGTTTCCGAAAAAACTACGTTTCGTTACAAACAGTACAGCAAAAATATAAGTGCTCAAAACCTTCATCGCTAACGAATGAATTTCCAGAATTCTGGATACTCGACAAATGACACACAGAAACTCGTGGTGTTGTTTTACATAGGTGTGTTTAATAATGTTTTATATCAGCCAGTACATTACTGCCAACATTAGAAACACGTGTAGTGTAATGTCTTCTGTGACAAGCGACGTTGAGTGCTATCGCACACACTTGTGTGCGATCTTCGTATGCAGTATGTGGCGCCGGGCTCAGAACACGATAACACATCGGANTGCTATCGCACACACTTGTGTGCGATCTTCGTATGCAGTATGTGGCGCCGGGCTCAGAACACGATAACACATCGGATTGCAAGCGGCAAAATATGTACAACCACAGAATAAAGCTATGTTTTTTATTATTTCGTTGTATATACTGTAGGTCACGTGCACAACACTAGCGTTTACTGGTTGAAAATAACCAGAAGTAAATGCAGACGTTTGGGAACGGACACATTTTCTCTAGAGGCTTTTTTTGGCCGTTCTATTTCGGAAGACTTTCTT
Source organism: Clitarchus hookeri (assembly GCA_002778355.1). Taxonomy (NCBI): domain Eukaryota; kingdom Metazoa; phylum Arthropoda; class Insecta; order Phasmatodea; family Phasmatidae; genus Clitarchus; species Clitarchus hookeri. The sequence goes on along the minus strand of NQII01000632.1, from coordinate 106,758 downwards.
GATGGATGAATGTAGTTGATCTGTGTGTTAGGTGTTGGTAAAGTGGCGGGNGCCGTTCTATTTCGGAAGACTTTCTTGATGGATGAATGTAGTTGATCTGTGTGTTAGGTGTTGGTAAAGTGGCGGGTAGTGAGTTTTGTAAGCGGCGTTTAGTGTTACAGAAAGTATCACAAAGGATGATAGGACTTCTCAAAAATAAACGAAACTACCCGAAGAATTTTTAGTTTGTACGCACATATATCTAAATTGAACAAAAAGTTGAATACATAAATATAGAGCTTAAAACTATTGTTCATTCTATTATAATGCATTGAAATATATTTCTTATAAAATTTGTTACCGGTTCGCCCGTATTTAAATTTTGATACAAAATTTAAAGTCAAAATAGCTTAAAGTTAAACCGCGAGGTGAAGCAAATGTCCGTTTTCAAGGAATTTTTTTACGAATAAATATTTCCAGTTGACTTATTTACGCAAAAAAACACGAGGAATTTTATTTTTCAAATGATTGAGTATTCTAATCAAGTTGTAGATATCATGCCACCAAACCATAAAATATACTCATCATATAGGACAATTGTTGGATCTTGAACAGCGACAAACTGCTGTAGTTTGCCTGTCCTCGCTATCTGAGACTGGTAACTGCGGGGAAGGAATAATTGGTTTTTTTTTTNACAAACTGCTGTAGTTTGCCTGTCCTCGCTATCTGAGACTGGTAACTGCGGGGAAGGAATAATTGGTTTTTTTTTTGCCCGGGTGACTCCGAAGGTAACACAAACCACACTCAAACAGCACTGACGTCGGAAAATTAGAAANTGCTATCGCACACACTTGTGTGCGATCTTCGTATGCAGTATGTGGCGCCGGGCTCAGAACACGATAACACATCGGACTGCAAGCGGCAAAATATGTACAACCACAGAATAAAGCTATGTTTTTTATTATTTCGTTGTATATACTGTAGGTCACGTGCACAACACTAGCGTTTACTGGTTGAAAATAACCAGAAGTAAATGCAGACGTTTGGGTACGGACACATTTTCTCTAGAGGCTTTTTTTGCCCGTTCTATTTCGGAAGACTTTCTTGATGGATGAATGTAGTTGATCTGTGTGTTAGGTGTTGGTAAAGTGGCGGGTAGTGAGTTTTGTAAGCGGCGTTTAGTGTTACAGAAAGTATCACAAAGGATGATAGGACTTCTCAAAAATAAACGAAACTACCCGAAGAATTTTTAGTTTGTACGCACATATATCTAAATTGAACAAAAAGTTGAATACATAAATATAGAGCTTAAAACTATTGTTCATTCTATTATAATGCATTGAAATATATTTCTTGTAAAATTTGTTACCGGTTCGCCCGTATTTAAATTTTGATACAAAATTTAAAGTCAAAATAGCTTAAAGTTAAACCGCGAGGTGAAGCAAATGTCCGTTTTCAAGGAATTTTTTTACGAATAAATATTTCCAGTTGACTTATTTACGCAAAAAAACACGAGGAATTTTATTTTTCAAATGATTGAGTATTCTAATCAAGTTGTAGATATCATGCCACCAAACCATAAAATATACTCATCATATAGGACAATTGTTGGATCTTGAACAGCGACAAACTGCTGTAGTTTGCCTGTCCTCGCTATCTGAGACTGGTAACTGCGGGGAAGGAATAATTGGTTTTTTTTTTGCCCGGGTGACTCCGAAGGTAACACAAACCACACTCAAACAGCACTGACGTCGGAAAATTAGAAATGCTATTCATTGTCCTTTCGCTGTCAATACAGAATTTGCACTGCCACGTAGTGGGTGTAAATTAACGAGTTCAAGATGGCGAGAATCATTCCCTCTTACGGTCGAACTGATTTGAAAAAATTCAATGGCAAGGGAGGTTTGCTTGCAGGCCTGGGAAATTTTGGGAGCAGGGGAATTCGATCCAGATATTGTGGAGCAACCCTAGAGAAGGAAGCAACTGCACTGCAAGTCGATGGACGGTTGTTCGTCGTGGTATTTGAGGTTGCAGTTGTCGGCAGTATCTTGACCCGTATGTGCAATATTGGAATACACGTGCATATGAGTAGTCACTCTGTCCTAGTGTGAAGGTAGTCCCGAGAAGACACACACATGTAGTCATGACTAAATGAAAGAGAAACTCGTAGAGACTTGCCCTGGAGGAAGGTGGTCCATGGCCGTGCTTGTGTATCGGGCAGACTGCACACTGGACAATCCCGGCCACACAGCCTGAGCAAGTGTCGCCACGGTACATGTGCAGACGGAAGTCGAAGTGTTTGTCGTGTGCTCTGCGAATATCCCGACAAGATATGGCGCTACTCCACTCACCTGTCTGCATGACTCTTGTCAAGCTAACCTGCGCTTGCAAGCTCAACATGCAAGCGTTCGCTACCGAGATGACTCGCACCAAGTTGTGTTATTTCTTTGAAGTGGACGTGTAAAGATGAGGGCACAGAGTACTTTAGAGTACAGAGGCGCAACACATGCTTACTTCGTGAACTACAGCAAAATGGCGACACTTGCTAGTCATTCAGACGTAGAGATCGATCCATAGACCACACCAAAGGAACTGCACTTTATTTCGCCTTTGTGTGTTTAGCCGCCCTGTGCTCAATGCAGAGCAGTTTTCCACCAACGAGAAAAATTATAATGCAGTAGAATGTGTGAAACGTTTCGATGGATACTGTGAACAATAATTTGAAGCTCGCTGCAGTCAGGGTGTGCAGAACAGTGCCGCAGGCTAGATACTAGATGTCGTGGTGGTTTTCTTTAATGTGGACGTAGCCATTCTCTGATTGGCCGCGCGAGCCTCTGGTGGGAACGGACATCGTGTCTAATTGGCTACTGCGTTCTGCAAAAGGTTTCCTATTGGCTCGTCAGGCGGCTGGCGAGGTCACCAGGCGCTGATTGGCGAACGGCGTTGCAACATGTTGTTAGCCAATGAAGCCACTTGCTGGGGTTCAGAAGGGCAGGACGCAGGTAGGGGCGAGGAGCTGGCTTGGCGGAGGTGCGGATGTCGTCCTTATGGACGAGACGAGGCGCGGGCCGGAACTTTGTTCCTGTTTAGCACGTGAGCGGTGGCTGGCGGGGAGAGCTAGTGAATTCCAAGGTCATGGAGGGGCGGGGAGGGCAGCGTCTGCCGGCAAGGCGAGAGGCCAGCATGGGGTTGCACGTCCTCTCGCCTTCATCTCGTCTGCCGTCGTCTCCCCGGCTTCCTTCCGGCACTACTCTCTCTCTCTCTCTGGCTCCTTTCCTTGTCGAGGACGCGAATTAGCTCGTTCACGCATATGTACGACTGTAATTCCAGACGTTGCAACAAACACATGCTTGCTCAGAGCTGTGCATGTCGGGACCAATCAAGATACTGGTCCACAGACTAGTGGAACCCTGGGAAATGTGTGAAGCGAAAGTCCTTCCCCTTCCCCAATTCATCACTCTTTCTAATCGACGCAGCACCTTCAAGGTCCCGACGAAACTTGTACAAGCGGACCACATGCAAACTGAAGACTTTTGGCTAACTGTTGTCAGTCATAAGACGTGACAGTAGACATGCCAGCGGAGTAGAGGTGAAACAAAAGTAAACATGTTACAATTCTTCATGGTTTGTCGGCGGTAGGAATACAACAGTTCATCTCTCCATTGCTGCCAGCTCACCCTCAACCTGGCGACTCAGTATGTGTCGCACTCTACCACAGTGCAGTCATGAGGTCTCAACACGCATGATGACAGCCACCAACTGAGGGACTTACCATAGTGAATGCAGTTTTCTGCTGTGTACGGTGTACATCATTATACACTCCGGTGCAACATACAATGTACATATCACCGGTGTACATCGCTGTACATTCCTGTGCAACATACAATGTACATACCACCGGTGTACATCATTGTACATTCCTGTGCAACATACAATGTACATACCACCGGTGTACATCATTGTACACTCCTGTGCAACATACAATGTACATACCACCGGTGTACATCATTGTACACTCCTGTGCAACATACAATGTATATACCACCATGCCTGAAATGGTTAATCCTACAGGAATTCTATGTACGTCTCATCCAGTGCTCTATAATAAGTAAAACTGTGATTTTATTTCAATGGTTTATAGTGTATATGATTATGCCATAAAATAAGGTTTATGCAAATTCTGCAGTAATATGGGTTGAAAGTGAATTTGTTAACTGCATGCAGCTGAAAATGTATCACTAGTTAGAAAATTAAAAGCAAAAAAACTTCATTCAGCTAATAAATTTTTTGCAAAAAATTTTGAAATTATTTGAAGTTTCTTATAATAGAAAATTTTTTGACTTTGTTACCAGTTCATTTATTTGTCTCTAAATGTTTCATTATAGCTTTAAGTATATTTATGGTGATTAAAAATTTAGTTAGTTGTAAATTGCTATGAAATTTACTTATACCATTTAGTTCCTTATTTTACACTAACAAATATTTATCACCATTACAGTAATATGATGGTGGTTGGCTGAGCATGTATGTGAGAAAGGTTGTGTTGTTTGTTGGCAGATCACTCGTTCCTGGTATACCCTCCCAGCATCATCGCGTCTGCGAGCCTGGCCGCCGCCCTCACAGGCCTCGAGTGGACGTCCAAGACGGGCTGCAGCCTCAGTGAGCTGCTGGACCGACTGCACACCATCACCGGCATCGAGAAGGTGAGTCGTGGTCCTCCCTCGTCCCCACACCTCCTGACTGCATTGCAGGTAGCCTTCACCGGCAACACACACACCTGTGCTGGCATTTATTGCGACGTCTGCTCTGTTCTCTCGTGCCGAATATTACGATTTCAACACATTATAAGTGGCCATTCACTCTGCGCGTTACACTTTGACGCTACACAACCTACTTTCCACGGTTGACTGTCCGCACTGCTGGAGAACCAATCAGTACTAGACAAATGCAACTACGAGCAACATGTTTGTTTGAAAAGTGCTTAGCCTATGTTGATATTGAGCGGCAGTAGTGCAGTGTGAAATGTGCGTGGAGCGTGCAGGTGATGCAAGATACTTGTGCTTGCAGGACTATGTGGAGAGCTGCCTGCGACAGGTGGAGGAGATGGTTTCCTCGACGGTGGGCACGCAAGCCAGCGCGGTCTCGGAGGGCAGCTCCACGCCCGGCTCCAGCTCCGCGAGGAGTTCCACAGACCACACCGCCGCGATAGACAAGCTGGGCGAGCACAGCAAGGCGGGAACGCCCACCGACATCCGCGACATCCATTTCTGAGGCCCCGCACCCTCTGCACAACCACGTGTGCACCCTCCCGTGCCCCCTTGCTGATCCCAACCACCTCGCTCCCTCGGCATCAGGACTTTCAAGTACATAGTAAATGCAATATGTAGTATTTGTGAAACTGGTATGATTAATGCCAAAGTGAATACATATTTGATATTAAATTTCCAGTATTCCAAATAGTCAGACCATGATTGGCAATAGTCACATTCTGTCATGCCCCATATAGCACTCTAGCATGCATCTACAGTAAGTAATGGAGATACAACAAACTGATAACAGTTTTGTAGCGCATTACTATGATGTACCGTAAACACCAGCGGCAGATCCACAATGGCTATTTTCCTAAGAACATTGTGAATATTTACCGCTATGTAAGTTTAAAAGAGTTTTTTTCCAAATATAGTGGATTACTTTTTGTTATGAGATGTACACTACTGGAATACTCAGACACAGGAACACATCATTTCCCTCCTTTTCCTTCTCAGACATAACCTCAGCATCTGTTGCAATGGGTCTTGCAGAATATATCATCCCAACGTGCAGTGAAAAATAGTAATGCACTTCTATGATGGCATCATTTTCCATTCACATGATCGTGAATTGTATGCGCAGCTGCAGACGGATCAGAAATACAAAATTTGTCATTCAAATTTGAGTGTGCAGCTTGTGACTTTGCGGATTGTAGGTGAATTTCTAATCATAACTATAAAACTACAAACCTGGATACGTTAACTATATTTCTACTTAAAAATGTTTATAACTCTGCATTGTAGCATCAGAAAAATAAAATTAAAATGGACAATTAACATTTGATAAATATTTTAACAACTTACTTTGTGCAATATTTGCCACAGTGTTGAAACCTATTTATGGACAGCCAAAGTACTACGACTGTGTTTTGGTAATTTGTATTGAGTACACAATTAGTCAACTTTTAATGTTTACGAAATACAAAATGCAAATTACAGTAATACATCACCAATTTCACACGTGACCATTTTGCTAACAAAAAATGCCAAACAAACTAGAATATGGCAAAAAAAAATTTGACATTAACAGAAACATACAAATCTTACCTTGGTTGCAATNTAAACACCAGCGGCAGATCCACAATGGCTATTTTCCTAAGAACATTGTGAATATTTACCGCTATGTAAGTTTAAAATAGTTTTTTTCCAAATATAGTGGATTACTTTTTGTTATGAGATGTACACTACTGGAATACTCAGACACAGGAACACATAATTTCCCTCCTTTTCCTTCTCAGACATAACCTCAGCATCTGTTGCATGATGGGTCTTGCAGAATATATCATCCCAACGTGCAGTGAAAAATAGTAATGCACTTCTATGATGGCATCATTTTCCATTCACATGATCGTGAATTGTATGCGCAGCTGCAGACGGATCAGAAATACAAAATTTGTCATTCAAATTTCAGTGTGCAGCTTGTGACTTTGCGGATTGTAGGTGAATTTCTAATCATAACTATAAAACTACAAACCTGGATACGTTAACTATATTTCTACTTAAAAATGTTTATAACTCTGCATTGTAGCATCAGAAAAATAAAATTAAAATGGACAATTAACATTTGATAAATATTTTAACAACTTACTTTGTGCAATATTTGCCACAGTGTTGAAACCTATTTATGGACAGCCAAAGTACTACGACTGTGTTTTGGTAATTTGTATTGAGTACACAATTAGTCAACTTTTAATGTTTACGAAATACAAAATGCAAATTACAGTAATACATCACCAATTTCACACGTGACCATTTTGCTAACAAAAAGTGCCAAACAAACTAGAATATGGCAAAAAAAAATTTGACATTAACAGAAACATACAAATCTTACCTTGGTTGCAATGTGAAGTATATTTTGTTAGTAAGAATAAGTACATATCAAAGCTCAGGTATGCAGAATATACACACCTCTTTATTTAGAAATGGTGTGTCAATACAGTTTGTGCAATATTATACAGCGGCTGTTGCATTCAGTTACTTTATGCCCACAGCTTGTCAGACAAATTAACAACCATTTTCCAGTATCATTGGTTTTAGTGCTAGTAACATATCCAATACTATACAATATTATCTATTTAATTCTGTACTTAAACTGGTACACAAGACAGCATGACCTCTGTGGTCATGACATGTGTGGTGGTTTCTTTGATGTGGGCGTACCCATCTTCTGATTGGCGGCAAAATGTTTGCCGGGCTGCTGGCTGGCACGTAGGTTATCAGGTCCTCATTGCCGAAGGCCGTTTCATCGTGTTGTTGGCTGGTGAATGTGGCTGGCTTTGGCAAAATAAGCAGCTGTTTGACCTGTGTATACCTAGGTACCGTGTGGCATGACCATGCAAACAACGTTATTCAGGACAGTGGTGATAATTTCCCTTTTGATCTTGGAGGCAAAACTCAGCCTTTGTTACGTATGCCTGTTGCTACTTGTTGTTCTTTAACAACAGACGTAGTTGATGGCCTCAATACGATAAACTCCAATAATGCTAAAACTACTGTTTCTGTTTATCGAAAATCTGTCCATTATTCATCTTAGTGTCCTGCCAGAGACATTCAGATCTGAGTGAGTGACACCAACCCACAACAGTACCTGTTCCCTGCAAATGCAGCTCGACTTCAACGGACTGATAGGCTCAGCTGGCAGAGGGACTGCCAACTAACACAACAGTTGACTGGTACATTCCCTAACCGACGCAGTCTTGTTGCCCTCCTACGTTGTCGATGAGTCTCTTCACATTCTGATCCACATGTGGTTGTTCACTACGGCAGTCAACACTACCTACACATTCTTCTAGTTTCTGCACCGAGACTTTTAAAACTACGTGGTGGCACGATAATGGCTTTCCCATTCAATTCCGTAGTTAAAATTCCACAGTGGCATTAAGTATTCATTTAAGTGCGAACTGGAATTGCGAGTAGCAGGCAGTGAACCCAAGTAAGTAACTTAGTAGTTTCCATTATTGGCACGATAACTGCACTAATGATGGAGACTATTTCAGGAATTGTTTACTTTGTGGCAATTCAAGATAAATTACTCAACACACTGAGTTGTTGTGTAAATGGAAGCAAGTGTCTGTTGGTTAAGTTGTCATAGTTGTCTTGGCAACCAATGACAGAGGTTCTTCCTCTGGCCTATGTAGGTAGCCGCCGTGCGCTAACTTTCAACTAGTGGTCGTGGATGCCTGCAGTCGCAGTGCCCACATGCCTTACGGCTGGGTCTACTGCCAACTCCCTCGACGTTGGTGCGTCGTCCCACCTCGGGTCCGGCCTTCTACGAGCAACCCAAACACACACATATTGTACAAATTATGCCTAATTCTGTCACACAGCACGCTGATTGGATTCCTGGTCTCATTTTAAATTTCAGTTCACCATTTATAGTACACATTATGTTATGTAATCTTTTTTGACAATGAGTTATTGTCCTCTGCCTGATTGGCCAGCCAGAGCAACGCTTCCTGCTGCAGGCTGTCAGCCCCTGTGCTCGAGGCGACAGAGTCGCGGTCCTGAGATGCTGCGCACTATCGGTAGTACTGAATATTTTATTAGTACTACTTTTTTGACATTTTTATCACTATATTTACATATTGTATATTATTTCAATTCCAACACCCCTCTCCATATGTTTTCTTAAAGATTAACACACTTATGAATGATTTAATTACACGCTGGCGGTGTATTACAGTAATTTCAACTACTATGTTGAAGATTTCATACCCTATCAAACATTGCCAAATTTAAAAAAAAAAAAAACATTTGGGTATCTTGTATTAACAGTAAATGTATGATTGGCCTTAAAAATACCAGTTTCATGAGAAGTGATTGCGACACTGGTGATACCATGTGTGCAAAGCAGTGGCAGGAAATACAATGATGTTCGTCTGGAACTCTTGTCCGTGGTTGGGATCAACAAGGCTGTACCACGCGCATGCATGTCGTTAATACAGTTTTGCTGCGTTTGCAGTGGCAAATCTCGCATGATTCTTTTGGCCTGCGGGCCGTAAGTTTCCAGAAATGTTTTATGGAATCCCTAGAACATTCATTTATATTCATAGGCTGTATCATCAATTACATTATAAAAAAGAGACAGAATGCACAAGTACTCGGGGATAGACACCCACGCACGCGCACACACACATGAAAGTCGGATGAACACATTTTCCCAACTGGATGCGTGGTCGCAGTAATATGGAATGCTTCACAATTTTGCATGTCATCCTTGCACAGGGGCAGTGCTTATCTCCTAGCCAAATTGTGAAGCGTTCCACATTTTTGCAATTGCCCATTTGCGTGGGAAAATGCGTTTGTCCAACTTTTGTGGGTACACGTGTGTACACACTTCTATCCATAGGTACCAACCACCCTGTGAGTACTTGTGTATTGTGTCTCCTTTTTATAATGTAATTACCAGCCCAGCTGGCTATTTCCGCCATNACCACCCTGTGAGTACTTGTGTATTGTGTCTCCTTTTTATAATGTAATTACCAGCCCAGCTGGCTATTTCCGCCATATCAGATCAGATTGTATCATCGGTTATTTTATTAAGTGTTGGGAGCAGTTTTGGTACTTTTTAATTGTGATTGTTTACTGTTATTTCAAAGTGATATCTTTTCTGTAACTTTAAGTAGATCTTCAAAAAAATATAATTTGTGCACAGACATTATAGAGTTGTAATTTCTAAAAGTTTTGTAATCCAACAACAGCAGAAGCATGACGTGTGTGTGGGTGCAGCTGTTTGAGAGAACTGATGTGCAACATATCGCGGCGTGGCATAGGGAGGACGTTGCCTCAGCTTATCAATGCAAAGTGTGCCTTACAAGGAAGGGGAAGGCAGTAATATACGCTTCAATGTAAGAGCAGTTAAAAAATATATGACTTATGTAGGTAGGAATGAAAACTATAAGAAAAAATCCATAAAACAAGCTTTAGTCATTGTAACTATTCATTCTATAACCTAAGTCTGTATATATGCATATTTCTTATGAATATATGATTATATGTAAGAATAAAATGTCTAGTTTAATATAATCTTTATATTATCGTCGCAAAGTGTTCCTAGAGGTACTGATAGTGTGTTCAGACGAAGACGGAGGACTGTAAAGCTTTGTAGCGACAGATTAACTTATTGAGTCGTGGCACGAAGCAGACATGCCCTACTTGCGTGGCAACCTCCGTGTTCTCATTTCTGTGGTGTAACATTTATTATGTGCCCGACAGTACATTCAGATATGATGGAGTGTGTAAATACTTGTTTTTTTTGTAACATATTTGTATATCTTTTAGTTAGGATTGTATGTTTTTTTTTTTTAAGACTGTCGGACTTCTAATGCTAGCAGTTCACGTTCCCAAGTTCACTAGGACACGCCATGTCTATTTGTAACCAGCCCCGTACTTAACGTCTCAATGAGAGATGACCCAGTTTCAACAAGCAACGACTGAAAACTTGTTCGCATAGTTCACAAGTCCTTGTAATTTCTTTTTGCTGGAACCAACTTGGTTGATAATTTTGTCAAAAGAATGTTCATGTGTACTTGTTTACGGTTATAAACATTACGTATCCACTGATCTGTGGCACGTATGTGCTGTGAAGCCAGACCAGTATTGGTGCAGCCAACTGCAATAGCTTTCAGTACGAGCATCTCCTACTGTATGTTTGTAAGTACGTACTAGAGATTTCACTTCTAACAGAGACTAAATCTGTGGATAAATTTTCTCAGAAAAGTCAGTCACTGGGAATGTATTCTTGGTGAACTATTGCCTCTCCGACATAATTTTGTAACTAATGGTTTGTTTTGTGTAATATTGTGGATATATATTAGATGTGACACCTCTGAAAATTTGCTGGCCGAGTTAGGTACATAATCTGTACTTTATTCAAAATACAAAATTCATGACACATGCTACAAATTAAGTGCTTTTACATTTGACTGCACCAATCATTGCCCCTAGTATAGTCCACACACCATAGTCATACTCCATACACCGGTCGAAGTATCGAAACAATCATTTTCCGTTCACATCTAGTTGAAGACTTGTAACATTTAATATTGTCAATAGCTGAAAATATTGTAATTATATAATGTTGTAAATTTTTGTTTGTTTCGTGTGGATCAGTTTTGTACCGCAGATACACGCGCATCGTATATTACATTATCGTAGTGAGACGCGTGAGTTGATGTTCATACCAACATGTGCCTATATGTAGTCGGATAGCGGTTCCGGTAGATGATATAATAGTATATAAGGGAATGTTGTGTGTTGTGGGATGCCAAGCTAAACAAATACTTGTGTTTTGTTTTTTCTGTTTATTATTTTCAACCATGGAAACCCATTACTGATATACCTGCCAAATGTCGATAGTCATTTATAGAGAAGTAATATATACATACATACATTCCTTTACACAGCCAAATATTGTACATGCAAAATTAATGCAATCTGCAATCCTTGTTTGTGATGCCATATAGTGTGAAGAACCAAGAAATTTATTAATGATGGAAGTGTGTGAATAAGATTTTTTTATTATATACATGTTGTAAGTTGTGTTATAAGAACTGAACAGAGGCAATGTGTTTGTAATCTATAGAGTCATGTTATATGAGAATAAAGAGTGAAAGTTTTGTATTCCAGTGTTTCTTATTGAGAGTTAACCCTGCTTTTATTCCCCCTTGTAGTTGCATGTCAGGGTACAAACTGCCGCCATACTTCAAGTTTGTGAGTGTGCCTGGAGACAGCCAACCTCTCACTTGTAGCACTGAAGACAGAGGTGCTCAACTTTACATGGCTAAATTGAAGCTAGTTTTTTTTTAAATACATATACATATATTTTTTTTTCTACCAAAGTTTTAATGATGACACACTGAGCCACTTAGTTAAAATGTACTTGCTCCTGGTTCATATGTACAGTAGTANTAAAAAATACATATACATATATATATTTTTACCAAAGTTTTAATGATGACACACTGAGCCACTTAGTTAAAATGTACTTGCTCCTGGTTCATATGTACAGCCGTACAGATTTGTTTGTGTGAACAAGATGTGTCAGCTTACCTCCAGGAGGCTAGTTACCGACAATGGAACAACATTTTCTTGGCTAACTGGACAACCTGGTTGCAAGTATTTAGCTATCCAAGGTCTAGCGTGGCAGTACTAAGGATGATCTAAGCTACTGCATCGAATGTCTCGTCATGTTTGTGTGCGCTGGTGCGCAGTGGTTCTCTCATCAACATTCTGAGGTGACGCATGGTGTAATTAAGAGACTACAGTAGAACCTCGATCTTACATTCCCCTCAATTACATTTTCACCTTTAATAAACCAATTTATTCGAGTCCCACCATTTTCCCTATGTTCATAATGTATTCAATTCCTGCCATTTACACTGCAATGCAATATGGTTTCCCTTGAATTACACTTATTTTAAAGTGGTGTGATTAATAAAAATTTGGAAATTTATACATTGTAGTTTTGTTTATAAAACACATCAATGCAGATGTTGAGAGTGCAATAATATGCATACAACACAATTTCATTGGAAAGAAAAAGTATCACCTCTGAAAATAGTGAAAATGTTTACACTGGGAAAAATGATTAATCAGATCTGCAGCAGGATTATAGACAAAAGGATAACTTAAACTGAGATAAATATATTATTCTGTGATTTGGTTCTATATAGAATCAAAAATTCCACGGGGAATGTCAAAGAATAAAAAAAGTTACCAGTTACTGTTGAGACACATTAAAGAAAAGAAAAAATACTATTCTTCAAGTTAGTAAAATACTTCACTATAAAAACTGACCCAAGTAGAAAACAGTGATTGAAACTTAATATATATGATTTAGCATCTTAAAATATTAAACTAAAACCTGTTCGACCCATTACTCTATAACAACATTAACTCTTCAAGTTAGAATGTTTACCTTCACTCACACCAAATTACATTCGTCCCCAGAAAAGTGTAAAATAGGGGCTCTACTGTGGTGTGATAAATGGCTCGCAACAGATATTTCATACCTAAGAATTATTGTGGAACACCCTATTAGCCACCTTTCTATTTCAAAAATACGCATTAGAGATGGAAATATAAAATGGACCCTACCATCTGCCATAATTTTTTTAATGCAATTTGTACACATGCTGCTAAAATATATTGAACAATTTTTGACGACTACAAGACTGGAGTTCTCTGCTTGTGTTTGAGGACCTGGACAGATGTTGCCTTAATAAAGCTGCAGTTTACTTAGTTTCCAAGCCTGTTTCAGTAGAGCATTACCTGTTCATTAAGTTGTTATATACTGGTAGAGTACGTATCTTTGGTTCCCATAGGTTTGTAACAATAATTAATGTGTCAAGGATGTAATCCTGCTGTGAAACAACGTGCTAACCACACCACCAGTGTGGACGTATCTTTGGAAAGGTTACATTAGACAGTTGTGCAACTTGTTCCGCGTGGCTTCCAAGGGTATGCAGCGTGCTACAAGTCGCCAACACGCAGACAAACATAGCGGCCAATGTCGGCTCAGAGCTGTCTTAGAGCTGCTCTGATACTGCACTTACCACTCACACGCAATGTTCCTTTGCCATTACCACACACAATTACTCAAGTAATACCAGCCCCACATGTAAATAAGAATAATGTACACAATTACAAACTTGTTCTACAAAAACCGTAGTGTGGATGGGGTAACTGGACTCTGATGGCTGCAGATGAGAACAGAGAGGGCAGGACTTAACAGCCAAGGTCATAGAGCAGAGGAATTAAGTGAGAAGATGATGTAAGGGAAGCGGAGGAGATCAGAAATGCCATAAGAAAACTAACCAACCAATGGCTATGTCTACAATATTTCCGAAAGTTTAAACTATGGTTTGGCTGCTGTGGTGGGGCGCTGTACCTCCACACTATTGTGGCCTAGAGAGTGGTCGCAGCTCTAGGATTTCAGAGTTCTTACCCAACATTTATGAGTGGTGTCAGCCTATTAAAACAACGAGCTCAACTCTTGTCATTTGTGATGGATTTGCAATCTTCGTACAAAGCTGCGCTTGCAGTTCATCTTTACACGCACAAACTTGCTAACTGTTAACTCAATAAATGTCTACACATTGAACGTACAGCTAATTCTGTTTAGTTAATGCTAGATATTTCAAATTGCATCCAGGCTAATTTGTAACAATACAAAATAGCGCATTATCATAAAACTAAAACATACATAAAAATTAACTTTAACTTCAAATTGTGAGAAACTGAGATTTATTTTTATATTGATAAAAATATCGTTACGAGATGCCAGAGGGTCATATCCGTGTTCGTGAGGAATGGAGGTCTTAATAAAAATAAAATAACTAAATTTGATTTTAATGTATTCACAAACTATTATTTACAACATTACTCTATCTACATCCAGTCCAATAGTCCAGCCTGCCAGTCACTCTCTTCACTGCACCAATACCTGCAGTCGCAGGTCTTCCTCCCGTTGGTCACCTCCGTCGCCACTCGCTCTTCTGGCTCGACATCTATCGCTCCAGGCCGTACAATTGCCCAAACTCCCGGCTTGAGGCCCGTTGCATTTAAATAATATCACCGGCCTTGATCTGGAAGGTTTGCCGTACCCAGAGTCACGCTGAGAGAAACTAGGGCATTAACCAAAATATTCCTTCAGATAAACGCAGAAATTCAATATGCTGAAGGTCAGAAGCGTGCGAGCAACAAAAGGCTTATCGCAACGCCAAGCAACAGCTGGCATTCATCATCACTCCGCTTGCTCTCTTCGTTCACTCACGCGATGCAAAGCAACAACACAACGATATTAAATTAACAAATTTTTTGAGGCCCCTGCAAGAGTAAGGCACCAGGCAGGCCATTTTCACCGTAATGCCCATCTACTTTTGGCCAACACACAAAATTTAGTGCCAACATTTTCATGCATGACAAACCTGGATGTTCCTCATGAAGTAGCTACAACGCTTCTTTCTGCAGAACTGAAATCACCACACAATGTCCCCAAACAATGCATATTTGTTCCACGGACAACTCCAACTGCCCACCAGCCATGNCTTCATGAAGTAGCTACAACGCTTCTTTCTGCAGAACAACTGAAATCACCACACAATGTCCCCAAACAATGCATATTTGTTCCACGGACAACTCCAACTGCCCACCAGCCATGCCGTATGTACTCACTTGACAAAGTGTCTGCGAGTTTCTCTTGCTGTATTACTGGCCTGGACTGTCATTTGTTTCGACAAAGACAAATGCTGACTCGCTCTCTGTAGTCCATGACTAATTTATCTCTTTTATACTGGGTTGTGGTAACCTGAATAAACAATTGGCATGAGTGATCTGTGATCCCTTTCCATACTGCATCTCGTAGTGATACGCTGTGAGAAGAGCCCGTCGCTGTGTTCTGGCTGCAGCCGTCAGAGGTATATCCTTCCTACTCCCAAACAGGTGGTCAACAGACGGCGACCAGTTTTCTGCCATATAGATGGCAGTGAAATTTCTTCACTGCAAAAATTATTCCCAGTGTTTTTCATTCCACCTGACCGTAAGCCACCTCCGCACGGGCGAGTGATTTTTCACAATTAGGCATAACGTTCGAGATAACTGCCCCTACTCCGTAGGCACTTGCGCCCGTAGTTACCCCAATTTGCAGCTGGGACTCCTATGGCACTGAGATTGGGCTCTTTACAAGACATTCCTATATAACTTATTCTTACAACTCATAAGATATCAGTATTTGATAATGAGACCTGCAACAGGCATTAGTTTATTGGGGTTTGCTCAATTAAGAACATTTTGAAATAGATATTCCACAGAACATTGCTTAACATGTATCTTTATAAATTTTACACAGTTACCATAGAACTGAGCAATAAAAATAATTATGTACTTAGGAAGTAGAAATCCTGGAATAGTAGTCCATGTCTTAGAAGAAGAGCACGTCCGTCCCTCCATATCCTTTCTGCAAGTGTTGTTTACCAGTGATGGGTAACGTCAAATTGCACAAAGCACAATTATAAAATAAGATTTGCAAAACTTTAAAACTGTTGAAGAAAACATGAAAACAAAACTTCAAACAGTCACTATTTCTGATGAAAAACTGTATGGTCTAGTTTCCAAGCCATTAGTGAGTACTTGCCTCCTACTGAGACAGGATGATAATCCAACATATGGACATGTAGTGCAAAATCATACTAACAACCATTCCCTTTCTCCATACTCTGAGCAAGATTGTGGTGTTTCTCACCAAGCAGTAATCAAGGGGGAAAGTGTTTCAACAAAATTGAGGGTAGTTTTTAATGCATCTTGTAAAACCACTAAATGATCTGCTTTCTAGACAAAAATTGCACAAGGAAATATTTTATATAATTTTGAGTTTCTCAACATCTCCAGTTGCTGTCACTAATACACACGCACATACATACACATGCGCACACACACACGTGCACGCATGTGCAGGCAATGTACTGGCTGCCTTGCAATCACAACTTCAAATAAAGGAATTTTTCCACTTCGTATAAACTGTTGTTATGAACAAGCATTAAAAATAAATTGTAAAAGACTTGCCATTGTGTCGTGTCGCCACTGAATCGCGGCATTTCTATAGCTGGCATATCTGTGCAGAGCGCTTGTCTGCCTCCTTTCTGATCTCTGGATTAGCTACGACATCCAGGCTGATATTCAGCTTGTCCCTAATAGGATCAATTTCATAAAATGTCATGTAAAATTTGTCCCACAGCAACATTTAATCAAACGGTGTGTGTTTCTGTCTCGAAACAGCAAATCTCCAGTTNCCTGGACTGTCATTTGTTTCGACAAAGACAAATGCTGACTCGCTCTCTGTAGTCCATGACTAATTTATCTCTTTTATACTGGGTTGTGGTAACCTGAATAAACAATCGGCATGAGTGATCTGTGATCCCTTTCCATACTGCATCTCGTAGTGATACGCTGTGAGAAGAGCCCATCGCTGTGTTCTGGCTGCAGCCGTAAGAGGTATATCCTTCCTACTCCCAAACAGGTGGTCAACAGACGGCGACCAGTTTTCTGCCATATAGATGGCAGTGNAAGAGGTATATCCTTCCTACTCCCAAACAGGTGGTCAACAGACGGCGACCAGTTTTCTGCCATATAGATGGCAGTGAAATTTCTTCACTGCAAAAATTATTCCCAGTGTTTTTCATTCCACCTGACCGTAAGCCACCTCCGCACGGGCGAGTGATTTTTCACAATTAGGCATAACGTTCGAGATAACTGCCCCTACTCCGTAGGCACTTGCGCCCGTAGTTACCCCAATTTGCAGCTGGGACTCCTATGGCACTGAGATTGGGCTCTTTACAAGACATTCCTATATAACTTATTCTTACAACTCATAAGATATCAGTATTTGATAATGAGACCTGCAACAGGCATTAGTTTATTGGGGTTTGCTCAATTAAGAACATTTTGAAATANTATCAGTATTTGATAATGAGACCTGCAACAGGCATTAGTTTATTGGGGTTTGCTCAATTAAGAACATTTTGAAATAAATATTCCACAGAACATTGCTTAACATATATCTTTATAAATTTTACACAGTTACCATAGAACTGAGCAATAAAAATAATTATGTACTTAGGAAGTAGAAATCCTGGAATAGTAGTCCATGTCTTAGAAGAGCACGTCCGTCTGTCCGTATCCTTTCTGCAAGTGTTGTTTACCAGTGATGGGTAACGTCAAATTGCACAAAGCACAATTTTAAAATAAGATTTGCAAAACTTTAAAACTGTTGAAGAAAACATGAAAACAAAACTTCAAACAGTGTCTATTTCTGATGAAAAACTGTATGGTCTAGTTTCCAAGCCATTAGTGAGTACTNACTGTATGGTCTAGTTTCCAAGCCATTAGTGAGTACTTTGCCTCCTACTGAGACAGGATGATAATCCAACATATGGACATGTAGTGCAAAATCATACTAACAACCATTCCCTTTCTCCATACTCTGAGCAAGATTGTGGTGTTTCTCACCAAGCAGTAATCAAGGGGGAAAGTGTTTCAACAAAATTGAGGGTAGTTTTTAATGCATCTTGTAAAACCACTAAATGATCTGCTTTCTAGACAAAAATTGCACAAGGAAATATTTTATATAATTTTGAGTTTCTCAACATCTCCAGTTGCTGTCACTAATACACACGCACATACATACACATGCGCACACACACACGTGCACGCATGTGCAGGCAATGTACTGGCTGCCTTGCAATCACAACTTCAAATAAAGGAATTTTTCCACTTCGTATAAACTGTTGTTATGAACAAGCATTAAAAATAAATTGTAAAAGACTTGCCATTGTGTCGTGTCGCCACTGAATCGCGGCATTTCTACAGCTGGCATATCTGTGCAGAGCGCTTGTCTGCCTCCTTTGTGATCTCTGGATTAGCTACGACATCCAGGCTGATATTCAGCTTGTCCCTAATAGGATCAATTTCATAAAATGTCATGTAAAATTTGTCCCACAGCAACATTTAATCAAACGGTGTGTGTTTCTGTCTCGAAACAGCAAATCTCCAGTTGAGCTATATCCTCTACAAATTTGTCTTTAATTTTTGTGAATTCTTTACACAAAAGCGACAAAATGCACACTTTTTCTTATCTGGTTTAGCCAAAGACTTTTCCTCACCTTCCAAAATACCCTTTAAACATCACAGGTGCAACTGCACTTTTGTTTTCAAAAATGTTCACTGGACATTATTGAGAAATAGATTCTGGACAAATGCATTTTCTTGAAGTTGTAGATGTGTTGAGTAGTTAACATTTGATAGGCAGAATCACTAACAGAGATAGCAGACTTCACAGAAGGAATGATTGCACGAACACAACTTGTTGATAGCTTCACATTCACTTAACCTCACTGTGTTAACTTTGTGCTTCTTGGCAATTCTTCACCGACGCACTCACTGGGTCAGAAATTAGTTGCAGAGAAAACGTAGTATACCATTCAATGTTAATGAATATTGCGACATGTCATGCGCACTTTCAAGTGGACCATTTCTACTTTCCAACAAGACAAACAATGACAGAGGTGCAGTTGTAATTCATATGATCCTTCCCCGTATTGGATATGCTTATTTGCCCAAACAAATATCTAACAGTTCTGAAGGACCACACAAAGTTCAAAGGTTTAGAGAGTATGTCATAGAGTCTCCTTACCATTTGCTATTTGTTTTTTAAAACTTGATGCAGTGCTTTCAACTGTGGCAGGACTTGAGTTCCATTCAGACAATGCACGTATGTACAAGTTAGTAGTTCAGTCTCAGCGAGGCCCTATTCGCCCATCTATACACCAACAATAATGTTGGAGATCACTAAGAAGAGAGTGGAAGAAAAGATAGGATGGCGAAGATGAAGGCAATGCTCTTCGCGGATGACCTGATGGTGTGGGGACAAAAAGAAAAAACTGTGAAAATAATAATTCAGAGCTTGGAGTGAGCAAGTGAGGAAATGTGGACTGAAATTCAGCAACCAAAAAATGAGGTGATAGTTACACCAAGGAAAAGTTAGGAGAAGTGTAG
Organism: Clitarchus hookeri; assembly: GCA_002778355.1. NCBI lineage: Eukaryota > Metazoa > Arthropoda > Insecta > Phasmatodea > Phasmatidae > Clitarchus > Clitarchus hookeri. The sequence continues at coordinate 86,920 of NQII01000632.1, read as the reverse complement.
AACTAGATACCAGACAGTACGAACTTGAAACTGGTGGAAACATTCAAATACCCAGAAGATAATGGAAGTTCAAGGAAGAGATGTGGAAAAAAAAGAGATGCTACTGACGTGCAAACAGGTGTCGTACAGGGCATTCTGCACGCAGATTGTCACATGCAGCGGAAATGTGGACAAACTATACGAGAGATGTAGGAACAACGAGATGAGGAGCATGCTGTCAATTGCCAGGCAGAACAGTAGAGTGTACTTGCTTTGTACAAACAGCACATCGCAGTGACTACACTGTATCTGCTGCCGAATACAGTGCAAGTACCATACACCAAAAAAAAAACATGTTTGTTAAATAACTATTTATACATGTATTTCAAAATGTTTATGTACAAATTTCCACACACTAATTAAAAAACTAGATAAACAGCATCCACAACAAAGAACACTGAACGTGCTTACATTTGCTGAACAACCAACAACTTTCATCGCGTGTACACCGATATCATCACATTTGACGAGGTCTACATCAGCCAAGCACACCAACACTTCCAACGTACGCACGTAGAGGTATTAGGAATTGTAAGGCATTCCACTGTGACTTGTGTATCTCTGGATAGTGTTATGCTGGCAGCGATGCGCACATACACCGCTGTTTCAGCTAGGTCAGCGAGCATTACCACGCCCTGTTGCCATATCTATCAAGCGTCCGTCGCATCGCAATACATGCATCATGAAATCTGAATTGCAGTAATACAACACTTGTTACATTATCATTTTTTTAAATATTTGGGGTATATCGTGTACCATTAGTTGGGAGTTTATATCTTCTAGGAAACTTTTCCAGCAGACCAGCTGCTAAAATATTGTATTTGTAGTAAAATGTAATAACTGCCATTTACATACAGTTATGTATAACACAGGAAAAATAATTAAACTTTNGACATTATTGAGAAATAGATTCTGGACAAATGCATTTTCTTGAAGTTGTAGATGTGTTGAGTAGTTAACATTTGATCGGCAGAATCACTAACAGAGATAGCAGACTTCACAGAAGGAATGATTGCACGAACACAACTTGTTGATAGCTTCATGCTCACTTAACCTCACTGTGTTAACTTTGTGCTTCTTGGCAATTCTTCACCGACGCACTCACTGGGTCGGAAATTAGTTGCAGAGAAAACGTAGCATACCATTCAATGTTAATGAATATTGCGACATGTCATGCGCACTTTCAAGTGGACCATTTCTACTTTTCAACAAGACAAACAATGACAGAGGTGCAGTTGTAATTCATATGATCCTTCCCCGTATTGGATACGTTTATTTACCCAAACAAATATCTAACAGTTCTGAAGGACCACACAAAGTTCAAAGGTTTAGAGAGTATGTCATCGAGTCTCTTTACCATTTGCTGTTATGGGAAAGAATGTTTTTTAAAACTTGATGCAGTGCTTTCAACTGTGGCAGGACTTGAGTTCCATTCAGACAATGCACGTATGTACAAGTTAGTAGTTCAGTCTCAGCGAGGGCCTATTCGCCCATCTATACACCAACAATAATGTTGGAGATCACTAAGAAGAGAGTGGAAGAAAAGATAGGATGGCGAAGATGAAGGCAATGCTCTTCGCGGATGACCTGATGGTGTGGGGACAAAAAGAAAAAACTGTGAAAATAATAATTCAGAGCTTGGAGTGAGCAAGTGAGGAAATGTGGACTGAAATTCAGCAACCAAAAAATGAGGTGATAGTTATGCCAAGGAAAAGTTAGGAGAAGTGTAGAACTAGATACCAGACAGTGCGAAATTGAAACTGGTGGAAACATTCAATTACCCGGAGGATAATGGAAGTTCAAGGAAGAAATAGAAGTTACGAGGGGAGAAAAGGGAGATGCCTTCTAAAGATGTGGGGAAAAAAAGAGATGCTACTGACGTGCAAACAGGTGTCGTACAGGGCATTCTGCATGCAGATTGTCACATGCAGCGGAAATGTGGACAAACTATACGAGAGATGTAGGAACAACGAGATGAGGAGCATGCTGTCAATTGCCAGGCAGAACAGTAGAGTGTACTTGCTTTGTACAAACAGCACATCGCAGTGACTACACTGTATCTGCTGCCGAATACAGTGCAAGTACCATACACACAAAAAAAAACATGTTTGTTAAATAACTATTTATACATGTATTTCAAAATGTTTATGTACAAATTTCCACACACTAATTAAAAAACTAGATAAACAGCATCCACAACAAAGAACACTGAACGTGCGCTTACATTTGCTGAACAACCAACATGAAAGTAGCGCACATGTGGCTATAGTAGTGTAAACTGCTCCAGAACATCAGCCAAGCACACCAACACTTTCAACGTACGCACGTAGAGGTATTAGGAATTGTAAGGCATTCCACTGTGACTTGTGTATCTCTGGATAGTTATGCTGGCAGCGATGCGCACATACACCGCTATTTCAACTAGGTCAGCGAGCATTACCACGCCCTGTTGCCATATCTATCAAGCGTCCGTCGCATCGCGATACATGCATCACGAAATCTGAATTGCAGTAATACAACACTTGAATGTAATAGTAAAAAAATTTATAAACCCCATATAGCACATGGTATAGTTGGGAGTTTATATCTTCTAGGAAACTATTTCAGCAGACCAGCTGCTAAAATTTTGTATTTGTAGTAAAATGTAATAACTGCCATTTACATACAGTTATGTATAACACAGGAAAAATAATTAAACTTTGNTTGTATTTGTAGTAAAATGTAATAACTGCCATTTACATACAGTTATGTATAACACAGGAAAAATAATTAAACTTTGTTGCAGGAAGTTATAATGGCAGAACAAGCTCATCTTCCGTTTACACAGATGTATATATCATTCCTATTAATTACCAAATTCCCCAGGTCATTCAATTTCTAAAATAAAACAATTGACTGTTTTCAATAATTTTGCCATGGAACTTGTTGAAGCCATATAATCTCTCTTCTCGTGCATTGACGCAGAACTGTGTTGGTTTTGTTGTTGGAATTTTCCCCCTTATTTTATGTTAAAGTCATCAAAATCTGTAACTTGTTTCCCGACAAATATTTTTTTTACGGAGACACAAATATNCCTTATTTTATGTTAAAGTCATCAAAATCTGTAACTTGTTTCCCGACAAATATTTTTTTTACGGAGACACAAATATCGTCTTTAAACAGAGATGCTTCGCTGCTCTCCCCTTCCATGCATATTCAACACACTGTATGCTAGACGTCACATGCNTGTCTTTAAACAGAGATGCTTCGCTGCTCTCCCCTTCCTTGCATATTCAACACACTGTATGCTAGACGTCACATGCCCTCGTCAAACTGTTAATTTCATTTAAAATTTGTACTTTCACAAAGTTCTTTGTTTAATAATTTAGTTAAAAGATGAATGCACACTAATAATTATAGATGGACCTTGTTCATTTCCTTTTTTCAATTACTGGTGCTAGCAAAAGGTGTACTTGGCACCACAATTTCAACACAAATGTTACCCGCAAGCAACTGGGACTACAGATCAGGGCAGACGCCGGTACTGGGTGGAATGAGCAGCTGTGCTACACATTAGCTTGTGTCGACCAAGCACGCGTCAGACTTCAATATCGCCTGCTTTCAAAGCAAGGTGGGCACATTTAGATATGCTTACGACAAATGGTTTCCTGCCAAGGGAAGAATGAAAAATATCCTCTATTCTGAGAAATAGTCGAGTGTTTATGCCAACTGTCATGCACGCTCCGTAGTAATGTAAAATATGAACTGATTAAGTTACAGACACAGGAGTTTCACAAACTGTAACACTGCGAACCAGGCAACAGCACACGGCCGTGATAGGCAACCGGCACCAGATAAAGAGTCATATCAACTGGCCTTGAGCGGCCAAGAGGTTCTGTGCCTGGTGAAGGATTAGGTAAAGTAGTTCCATGTATTAACAGAAGTTCAATATTTAACTTTGTAGCCATTAAAGTTGTTTAAAGACCGACTTGACAGTAACCTACCTTTTTTGTAACTACTTCAGTGTCACTACATGAATACTCGGATAATACTCACTTGGACCGCAGTCACAAGAGTGGTCTAAACGTGTTTATTGTAAATTTGTTTGACAGCCACGTTTGAACATGTTTGTGAACTGAACTAGATTCAGTGGCCACACCTCTATAACTGAATGGAAACAGAACGATATCTTAACCTTATTTTTATTGTAACAGTATAGCAAATACTGTTATGGTCTCTTTCATATAAGTTGGCGAGATTTTGACAGTCAGTGAGTGGCCACTTGATGTATACGAAACAAACATGCCATTTACAAAATCCTGTGCCAGCTGATGCATGAACGAATGAAAATTAATATTACGTTGGCTATTCTGAGTGCACTGCCGACGCACATCCAACAAGCAGAAAATACGCGGTTAAGAAAGAGTTCCTAGATGAATTAATAGGTTTTATTTTACGTGTTCACAAACCAGCTGTTATTAGCGATACGAACTAAACTGCATGCTAAAGTAGTAATTTATGTGTGTTCAAAATGAAACGGACATAAAAACAGTTCGTATTCAAATGAAATGCAACTTTAAACATCGGAAGTTCTTTTTATGTCGTACCCCCACTCTCCACACTTTCCATACATGCTTGATATAAATTCCAAAAGCCTACAAAAATATTGGAGGGTATAGTTGAATAATTTTTTCAAATAATTTGACGAAATAAATATTAAACTCTTGTCGTTTTGAGCCAATAAAAGGAGAAATGTGAACTTTTACTAAGAAGGAATCAAGAGGCAGGCCTAAAGTGCTGCTACCTGTTGAGGTAGCTCACAACAAGGCCTACTACGCCATCTGTTACAACACGCTCTTCCACGCTATCTGTTAGCCAGATCCCGAACTACAACCAGCCAGAAAAAAAAAATAGTTTTCTTGTATAAAATAACAAATTTACGAACACATAAAAATGGTTTTATTTGTCCACGAGCTTTGTATAAATCTTTAAGTATTCTGTATACAGCGATTTTGATTTCTAGTAATTTATATTGGGTCGGTAATCATTTTCGTTACGCTAACATCCATTACATGCAAAGTTCTCCCGCAAACCCAAATTTTTGTNATATTGGGTCGGTAATCATTTTCGTTACGCTAACATCCATTACATGCAAAGTTCTCCCGCAAACCCAAATTTTTGTTGTTTTCATGTTGTTACTATTCTGCGCGTGGGTAGTTTTGAAGAATTCTTACGTTATTCCATGCCTTATATTTCTAACTCAAGCTGTTTAGTATCAGTAATAGCAGAATAGCTGCTTTGCAAAAGTCATTGGTAAGTTGTTTGTTGGTGAATGAAAAGTGAGTTGTCAAGCACGTTTCCCGAATTACTTTTATTTCCAGTCTTAACATATTAGCTGTAACATCCAAAGTGAGATAAGAACTACAATTAGCATCTTGCAAATGCTAACCCAAATTCGTTGTATGTAATAAATAAAAAATTTCATTTTTTTTGCAAGGTTTTCTGTTTTTACGTTTAAAACCTACATATTTTTTTTAGACAGATGCGAGTCTATAAAATAAATATACAGCTGCCACTTGACACACCAGCTGATGGCAAAAGGATACATAAACAAAAATTCAACATTAGTACTACTTTCGCCGGACTGTCAAAATCTTGCCAAGTTGCATGAGAGACAGAGTAGACCTGGCTTACTATTTGTTTCAACGAACACAGAAATTCCTGCCAAGTTCAGTCATTTCAATCATACTTTCCATTTACTTAATAGCAGACAATAAGAGTGCAACGCAAACGAAAAGGCATTACGATGTACTGACACAAGGTGTTTACTTCGAACAAGAAGCGACTGCAATCACAAGTTCAGAGCCAGTGTGATACTAACAAATATTTCTTGTAAATAGTTTTGCCAGCAGCTAGACTTGCCAGTGCTCTGTATACCCCGGCCAACACTGACTATTGACTGCTGTTGCAGTGCAAAGCCCTTATACAGGACTGTTCTCACTAGGTCACATTCCTGCTTTCTGTTTATGGCATGTCTACACTGTAGTCAAATCATAATCATCAAACAAAACAATAAGTGTTTCAAGTATACCCTGCTACTGAAAGCATTCGCAAAACACACCACGCTCTGTATATGGAACGAGGATACACAAGAGCTAGATGAAGAAGTTGAGGAGGGTTTTCCATTAACTACAAACAGCCTGCAGCTACATTCACTGCCGTGTCGTTACACAGCTGGGGCTTCGACAACCCTCCCTCTACGAACTAACGCAACCTTTCACAACACACCACTCTGTGACTATCCACAACACTGCCTATCTAAATCAAAAAATTATGAAAGTGAAAAACTTAACCCTCCTACATCATTTACTATCAAAACATTTCATAAGAAAAAACAAAATTACATGTACAGGATTGGTACACAATGTCTAGCTCAAATTTTTTTTTTCTACTTTCTGGCATTTGAAGCAAATTATTTTTCAGCACCTCACGTAAAAAATTTGCTTAGAATGTCACTGAGAAAATTGTTAAATCAAATGTGTTACATCAAACTGTACTGCAAGTTTCACTTTCCAACACGAGTGAGTCACTGTCCGCTGTCTCGAAAGTATTTTAAGGCTTTTCAGACATGGCATATCACAGTCACAGAACACGGCTTGCTTGCGAACTATCACAGGATTGGCTATCTGTGGTGCTCCATTAGAACGTCTGGATTGTCGGGGAATCCTGGGGATCTTTAATGTGGAGTTTTTACTCTCTCTTCCGTACCCTACACCACGACACCTGTCTGCTCATCCACTCTCCGAAAAGACTGATGGCAGTTAGGAGAGGGAGAACACCTTCAGCAGATTCCATCAGGAACTGATACACACGAGGACCCCGTAACATATAAATAAACAAAGTATTAAGAAAGGAAAATGGATGCCAGTGAAGAAATTGGATATGAGATTTCACACACTTTGTATAGATAAACCCAAAATGTGTTTTCTAGTTATTTTTGAAGATGTAATACTAAATAAATAAATAAATTTGAAAAATTATAATTGAATCACAGTTACTGAAGCTGGATGCAAGGCCCCTATTTTCTGAAATAACTTGCATATTAATGTTGAAATAAAACCTTGAACTAAAAACTTGTGACAGGCAAGCATTTTGTACATATGGGAATGATGGGTAGACAATATATACGTACGTGGGAATTCAAGTATTATTACGCAGGCATCTGGTTTCTAAAGTACACATTGACTAAGTGTGCACAGGCCACAGAGCGGTTTGAAAAAAGTGACACACACATGCACGTACTTTTACTGTACCTACACCACCACCGTAGTTTTTATGACACCACCACAGTTTCATTATCTTATATCGAGGTAAATATGAAACTTTTATAGCGAAAATGCATCTCAAACTTTAGGTCTGTGTGTGACATACGGAAGTACGTGATCACCAAGACCGAACATATGTGAAATGTACTAAATGCAAGAAATATTATGTTCAAGTTTTACATCAATTCAACTTTATTTTAAATTAAAAATAGTGTTTACAAAAGCTCATTTAAGGCTGCCTTGTCCGGGTGAGACAACAGTAGCTTTCAAAACATAAATCTTGGCACTGTGCATCACTAAAATCGCACAGTTTCAGTTGGCATCGCTTCGGTTTCCGCAGGAAATTGAGAGAAAAATTAGCCATACTATCCTAAATTAGGAAATGTGTTTCTTCACAGAAGGTAACTGCTTGTACTTACAAAAGAGAGATGTTGCATAGTGTGTCAAAGATGCATCATGAAGACAATATTAACATTTAGACAAGTTTTACTGTCTACCGTTATGTCAAAAATGTGGATTTTAGGAATCTACTCAAAGTCATTGAAAAAAAGCTAATAAAATATAAATGCCTTTACCAAACTTCATGAAACTTGTACAGATTCCTTCAAACATAGCACACTCACACTCAATGCTGCGATACACACAGCATGCACGCCTACTCCACAGCGAGTATAAACTACACATTTCACAGGGAATTATGACTTGCAAATTTGAGAGAAAGATTGCCTCCAGTGAAAACTGTGAATGACAGATGTCAGTAAGGCATGTTTCCTTTTTGGAGACACTGAGTAAGTGACCTTCAAAGCTACAATTCATAATCTCTGACAGGATACCAAAATATTCAAGGAAATTTAAAGTATAACATGTTAGGTTTCTTAATACATCATGCTCGTTCCAACTACAGTAAAAAAAAAACCCTTTCAAGACATTCCCTGTTAACAAGTTTTCCTGCTTAAGAACTAATTATGCATCTGGTCTATAAGCACCAAAGTAATTTGACAATTTTAAAAGGTTTTCTTAAGAAGCCTAAATTTTTCAGTCTCTTCAGAAACTTCTTAAGAGAGTTTTACTGTACACAGTCCTAACTGTACAGTGAAACTCTCTCAACATCCAAATCAATGTATTTAAGGAATACTGCAACATTTTTTCTGTATTAAAATGACTTAACTAGGTAATTATGGTTTTGTGCAGATTTCATGAGAATGGAATGAGTGTGTTTCCCCCAGCCAGTCACGTGACAGTGAAGGTGTGATTCGCTACCAGGCCTGTGCAAATAGCCAATCACAACTGCACTACATAACCTTAACGTTAAGACAAGTGCTTCATAATTTTTACTGCAGTGCCGTTACAATAACAACTCCACTGATTCTGGTAAATGTTCAACCAAAAGTATAGCTACAATTGGCATGTATATATTGAGCCATGTACCAAATGGTTTATACTGGGTTCTTTTGTAATTTTGCTTTTTGTGTTTTGTAAGGCTTCAACTGGAACTCCACAACATTCAATTTCTTATAATGCAATGCTATTCTGTGTTGTACAACAAGCCTTCGCTGATCACAGTTGAATGAGATGTCATAATATTCAGACAAAAAGAATTTGAGTTTTTAAAATAACTAGTATTTGTACATAATATGCAGGGCATTGTATCTTATTTAATATTTACAAACCAATGTATTTAAGGAGTACTGTAAAAATTTTTCCTGAATTAAAATGATTTAATTAGATAAAAAATAAATTATATTTTATCAATATTTCAGCAACTTGTTCAGTGAAATAGTTATGTATTGCAAATGTGATACACATTCGTTTATTCCAATACCCTAAAAAGCATTTACAAAATTTAACATTTTTTATCTACTACCCTAATAGTGATGATTTGGTAATTTAAATACAGTACCATGTCAGCTTCGAAGTTGACAGAAAACAAATAAATAAAACACATCAATTTTACATACAAAAACGAGTCACAAAAACAATTTCATCAAAATAAATTCCAACTAGAACATTGCATCAATCTCCCATAACCAACAGATATGAAAATTATTATACGGAATGTACAAAGAATATAAACAAAATTCAGTGCATGGAAAACCAACATAAAGATTAAACCATTAACTATATTGAATCTTTGCTCTAAACAATGATGCAAAACAACCACAAATAATGCACAACTGTATACAAGATTTGTAAATATGATATATACATGTGCAATATAGCAAAACAAATTTACACAATTACAGTTTAGCACATGCTGAGAAACATGATGATAATAGGTAAAGCTTGTCATTACAAAAATGTAAAACAAGATGGTACTGTCAATATCTGGATAAATTTAGTATCTTTCAACAATAATTTCCATTAATAATTTTGGCATGATGTTAGGTATATTATGTTTAGGTGTTTGTAGTTATAACTTTGTAGCAACAGTAGTAAGTTCTTTAATTATAATCAAGAAAATATTTATGACTGCCAAACCATACAGAAATTATAGCAATATAACGAATTATGTAAAATCTCCATAATGTTGAAAATATAAATGAATAATATGGCAAAACTTCCCACATCCAAGACAGCATCAAAAAAACCTAATCTTGGAGCATATATCTAAGGTGTTATTTTGGATTCACCAATAAATGATGCCATTAAGTCAGTCACGTTACAGACTTAATAATTTTCTCAACTATAGGATTACCTCGAAAATAAGTTAACTTTTACATTTTACATTTGTACTATGATCAAGAAGAAAAATTAATTTCCCCATAGTATTTATTAGGTAATATATCTCTGCAGAAGTTCTAACTGTGCACTTTAACAAGTGTTTAACAGGTCCATTCCCTGATGTCATAAATAAAAAAAACACACATTCATTGCAGTATAATTAGACACCACAAAGTTCTGAAATTTAAAAGAATGCCACACTTTTCGGTTCATACATATAACACATTTTTCTGGTTACAAAGCATTACATGTGTAAATATATTTAAAGAATTTCATAAATGGTTTATACTGCGTTGGAACATGTATGCTTAACTAAAACAACTTTACAGTTTTGTTTAAAGTAGTAGTTGCAACATGATGCAGGGTGGTTTTGTGGACAATGGTAGTACCTGAACTGTGATCCGCCAGCATCTAAAACAGTAACGTGCATCACCTTGAACCACGTTAGGCCGTGCGGTACAAGTTTCAAGGAGTAACTCCCTCTATCTGGCCGACACTCGTCAATCCATCAGTGCACCTACACTTCTATACCAACAGCACTATGTCTCCTACACGACATCTATGTTTGGAACTACTAGGGTCATTTTATCAAACAATTCCTTCCACCAATCACCCTTAAGTCACACCGACATTCAACAACTTGCCACACAAATTAGCTGAGATATTAACATCTCGCTAAATACACAACTTCCCCCACCCTCTTAAAGACATGCTAGGGAAAAATAAAGAACTCTCCAATCATTGCATCAATCTGTTTGTTTTTGGTAACTTTTGCCTTGTACATCAGCTGTTCTCAGCAACACGCTTCACAAACTGTCAGGCACCCCAGAGAATCAAACCCTCTTGGAAATATATGAACAAAGATCCATATTTGGCTTTTAATGCTTTCATGCGTGTATTTAGGTAAATCACAAACTACATTTCACTTGGAAGATGTAGTAGGTACACAGTATGCATGTAACTCTCGTATGACTTGGGGGAAAAAATATTTTGACAAGAAAGTCAGCCAATGTGAAGTTTTACAAAGTGTTATTCGCAGGTGGCCCACGACATTCGAGCAGATGCGTGGTTGCTGGAGCTCTTACTGCTTCTCGAGGAGACGGCTTACTTGCGCTGGACGACACGTCGCAGATATCCTGCAAGATGGCTTCCAGGCTTGCGAGTGGATGCGGCAACGAGACGACCGCAGTTGTCACACGTGCATGACGCGCGGAGTGCTGGAAACAGAACATGACTCTGTCAAGAGGTTGCGTCTCAGCCACGCACGCACGCTACAAACACTCCACGAGGCAATGTCCTCTCAGCACTACAAACATTGCGGGTGGCTTTTCTTGAGGTTCTCCAGTTCCCTCTATCACTGNCCCCCAAGAGAACAAATGGCAAAGCACATACCATAGGTGCAAACTCCTTGCTCCAGAAGAGGGGCAAGTCTCAATCTTTCCGTGACAATGCCTAACGCTCATTTAAATATTATCTCTCCCTCCGTTCCTCCCTTCTATTGCACTCTGGGCATTGTGTGATTATATATGCCGTTATGCACGTACTCTATTAAGTAACCCTTAGTTCACGTGGGCTAACATTTTAAATATATAAAAAAATAAATTCTACTGCAACAATAACTTTTTAGATTATGTTAAGATGTGTAAACTATAAATATTTAAAAAAAGAATGAGGCAAGCAGTCTACAGTAAGTTATGATAATTATATTTACCCACATGGTTGCCTTGAGAAATTGGGATGCAAATGATTTATACTTCAAAACTAGTATGCCAACTTTCCACCACTATTGTACGAAGTAAGGCAAAATTCACACAATCACGAGCCATTTATTACCCTTGGTCGTGTATGTATGCTTGTGGTTTGGAAGTTGTAACCAAAGATTATGACACAATGCCAGCCAATTTATACCAAAAGCTGTATTGCATGTTTAATTCTTATAACACGTAATTTTTCCAGTTATTGATACACTACACTGGAAGAACAACATTTAATAAATAAATAAATATCATCCGAAAGAAGAATGTAGTAAATGTTTAACTCATGTTTCACATATTAAAGAGAAAATACCTTAAATCTGAAAGTAAGTGGATTCTAACATTTGTTAATNTGTTTAACTCATGTTTCACATATTAAAGAGAAAATACCTTAAATCTGAAAGTAAGTGGATTCTAACATTTGTTAATGCACATGAATATAAATATGATGTAAAATGTTACTACCATACCCCCACTCAGGCATTTCCTCCTGTCTTTGATAAACACNTAATGTACATGAATATAAATATGATGTAAAATGTTACTACCATACCCCCACTCAGGCATTTCCTCCTGTCTTTGATAAACACTGAATTCTACTTGGCTTCCATTAATACAGAATGGGGGTGAGACCGCATAGACAAGGCACATCCAGAAAGTAACGCTTACTTGGTGTTCATGACGGCATAAGAAAAGTTAATGTAACAAAACTTTTTAACTGTGAAAGTACATACCTCAGGCTGTTACTCTACGTAGACAATGAGAGGCCTCTGCGCTACCACGAGACAAGTTGTTGTATAATAATGTTATGTACTTCCACCATCATTCCACTGGGCAGGAAGCATAGGCAGGAGGTCACTTTGTATGAGTCAGTCATGTGTGAGATTTTCTGCAAGTTGCATCTCAGTAGTGGCTATTTTTGTGGCCAACCAGAAAGAATAAACAAAATGAAGAATCTTGCCAAGTGTGTAATGAGAGCTTTCAATCAGTTTTTGCAAGAAAGAAAAACCCAAACTTGTCCAATCCACAGCCAAATCACAGAAATGTATTTGACGTCTGAACAAACAACGAAGCAGTGGCGTCAGAAGTTTGAGGGTGGAACAGCCAATTCCTTGGTCCAAAACAAGATCACCATTGTGTTCCGGGAGACACATGGTTCATTCCTTATCGAGTTTAAGCCCTCTGGTCAAAACACCAATGTGAAGGCATTTGATGAAAAACAGAAGGTGACGAGGACAACGCCTAGTCACGTGTCGCTGCGTGCACACACACACAAACAGCTGCTTCAGAAGTTTCAGTGGCAGGTTTGGGCTACAGCCCCGACCTCGCCCCTAAAAACCACCCCTTTTACAGCAAACTGAAGAAGTTGTACAGTGGAGAGCACTTTGCTGACAACAAAGGTGATCGGCAAATAGTAACTGCATAACTCAATATAGTAACTGCATAACTCAATATAGTAACTGCATAACTCAATATAGTAACTGCATAACTCAATATAGTAACTGCATAACTCAATATAGTAACTGCATAACTCAATATAGTAACTGCATAACTCAATATAGTAACTGCATAACTCAATATAGTAACTGCATAACTCAATATAGTAACTGCATAACTCAATATAGTAACTGCATAACTCAATATAGTAACTGCATAACTCAATATAGTAACTGCATAACTCAATATAGTAACTGCATAACTCAATATAGTAACTGCATAACTCAATATAGTAACTGCATAACTCAATATAGTAACTGCATAACTCAATATAGTAACTGCATAACTCAATATAGTAACTGCATAACTCAATATAGTAACTGCATAACTCAATATAGTAACTGCATAACTCAATATAGTAACTGCATAACTCAATATAGTAACTGCATAACTCAATATAGTAACTGCATAACTCAATATAGTAACTGCATAACTCAATATAGTAACTGCATAACTCAATATAGTAACTGCATAACTCAATATAGTAACTGCATAACTCAATATAGTAACTGCATAACTCAATATAGTAACTGCATAACTCAATATAGTAACTGCATAACTCAATATAGTAACTGCATAACTCAATATAGTAACTGCATAACTCAATATAGTAACTGCATAACTCAATATAGTAACTGCATAACTCAATATAGTAACTGCATAACTCAATATAGTAACTGCATAACTCAATATAGTAACTGCATAACTCAATATAGTAACTGCATAACTCAATATAGTAACTGCATAACTCAATAGACACTTGCAGCATAAGTGTTTGAAGACAGTATACAAAAACTTGTTTCCTCGTTTAAAAACACCTCAACAACAAGCACACCTCAACAACAAGCACACCTCAACAACAAGCACACCTCAACAACACGCACACCTCAACAACAAGCACACCTCAACAACAAGCACACCTCAACAACAAGCACACCTCAACAACAAGAATAACAGCCCCAAGTAAGTAATTTCACAGTTAAAAACTTTTGTTTAATTAACTTTATTTTTTTATTACCAAACTGATACTACTTTGTGGATGTAGCTTGTTTTCATTAAACAACAAATTACAGTGCAGAATGACTGGAAAACACAGGTTTCAATTACGGCTAGTGTTGTTTGCATCTCTCTTCTGTAACAAGGACACCGTGTTATTATAATTTTGGTTTTCAAAAAGGATAAAAGTACTTGTAAATGGTGGTTTTGGAGGAAGACCAGAGTAGTTGAAGCACCCAGGTTTTTGAAAAGTTTACAAGTAGTTGAAGCATCTTAGTTTCATAAATTGAACACAAAAGGAGCATCCTGGTTCTGAATGAGGATAACAGATGTTCGAGAAACTTGGTTTTGAAACAGAGATAGTGTACAAGTAACACTGGAGTTTTGTAAAAGGGGAATAGTTGTATGAAAATATAATTTTTGCGACAGAAGCAAAGAAAGCGAAGCAGTCTAGTTTTGGAATGGCTACTGCAGTCGCAGACACTGGTGTGTAATCGAAGCCACATTGGCATGAGAAATAGCAGATGATGCCAAGCAAGCATACAGAGTGAAGAAAAATGCTGGGTATATGCCAATGATGCTTCACGCAACTGACGGACTTCGAGAGGATACTTGTAAGTGGGCTGAAAACCATTGAGTGGTTGTAACGCAGATCACTCGGACCATGCTGCCCAATGCTGTTGGGGGCAGTGGCTTCGTGAAGACACTCTTACACGGAGGACTGGCTCAGGATGGACGACGTCGACCACCAGTCGAAGGGATTGACGGGTCATGTGCCAGGCACGGAGGAACTCCACAGCAACCCAATCCACAATTCCAGTCAGTGTTGCGTTCACACTGTGTTCCGACGAACCATTCCTAATGCCTTGTGGAGGTGAATATGCAATCACAGCGGCCATTAACTGTGCAACAGCGGTGGCTCCGTTAGTAGTGGTACCAGGACATGGTTCATGTGGAACAGTGCATGGTGTTTAGTGATGAGTGTCGCTTCACTATGGGGACTGATGATCACTGCACTTGGTGAAAGCCACCTTAGCTGCCCAGAGGGCTCTCACTTGTACCGAAGACTACATACCTTGCCGACGGCCTACCCGCTCAACCTTGTATACAGGGCTGGCAAAAGCTGAACATAAATGCATTCTTTTAAGCTCCACCTCAGTAGAGCCGACGTCTCAAGTGTTACTAATCTGATACACTGAGTACCTTTCAGTACATGTGACGTGTTCCTGCACCCTAACAGTCACACGTCATGTTTAAGGCGGAGTTTGTACTAGGCTTTGTATGCAGAGGGATATCTCACATGCATCCCGGCTGTGCAGCGGGCTGTCATTGCTCTATCCTTCCCCTCGATCGCCCTCCGTCTCCGTCCTAAGGTATACAAAGCCGACACCGTCCTTAATAATGTGAGTTGTTCTCCGACTGTTGCCCTGCAGTCACTGCAGACGTCACACCAGAACTTCTTGCTGCCACCGTACGTAAGTGTCAGTTGCTCTCTAACTACGTCTGCAGTATTCTCACTGTCACTTTAGCTCCAGCTCTTGCTGCCACCGTACGTAAGTGCCAGTTGCTCTCTAACTACGTCTCCAGTATTCTCACTGTCACTTTAGCTCCAGCTCTTTTGAAAAGCTACAATGTCACGCTGTGAGCCGGCCACACGGTCACCCTCACCCCCTTTGCCAAGCAGCTTTGTCATCCGCACCCCCACCAATACACTGCTGGCAACCAAGGTCTGGGCCTTCAGGACCAGGTTATGGTACAGTACGGCTGGGTGTGTGTTTTGTTAACTTACCAATAAACACATTCATACTCTTCTGTGGTGTGTCCTTTCTATACTATCTTGCTGTCTTTCAAAATAATTGCTCCATCTTTATTTCCATTTTGGCACAATACCCGCAACTATTCTTCCAGGTATAGCNGCTGTCTTTCAAAATAATTGCTCCATCTTTATTTCCATTTTGGCACAATACCCGCAACTATTCTTCCAGGTATAGCCACAAAACTACACCCCTTATGCCTCTCAGGCTGAAAGTTAGGGCAGTAGGTATTCCTCGGTGTGCTGGAGACCAGGGCATGACGGCCGCCACCAGGGAGCAGTGTGTGCGAACCCTCGCTCAGCCTGTCGACGGAGCACATGGTCGCTGTCCCCTTGGGTGGACTGTAGATATGCAACTTGTGAACCTTCCCACGGGGGCCTTGGCGCTCTGGCGATAACCCCACCCTACCCGATAGCTTGGGAAGGAGACGTAACGAGCTCTGGGCCCTGCATTGCGAGAGAGCTCACTGCTCTCTGGAAGGCAGCCCTCCCCTCCACAATCCCCCTTTGATGTACTGAGCAGAGCAATGCCTGCCCCATGACTGAACATCCACTTCAACCCAACTCTCTTTCCATCTCTACCGCTTGCTGCGCTACCGGGCTGGGCAGTGGAAAGCAGCAAGAGGCCTACAGCTCCGGCCAGAGATGCTGCAGGACTGGAAACTAGGCCTAACTGAGTGTCCATGCTACTTCCGAGAGCAGGATGTCCACTGAAATTACATTTTGGAATTCCCTGACTCTTCCTTAGAATCTTGCCATTTTCCCTGACCTATTTTCAGAAATACTGAAACCCTACAAAACCATATTTTTTNGACTCTTCCTTAGAATCTTGCCATTTTCCCTGACCTATTT
Organism: Clitarchus hookeri; assembly: GCA_002778355.1. Classification (NCBI taxonomy): domain Eukaryota; kingdom Metazoa; phylum Arthropoda; class Insecta; order Phasmatodea; family Phasmatidae; genus Clitarchus; species Clitarchus hookeri. The sequence continues at coordinate 69,944 of NQII01000632.1, read as the reverse complement.
TCAGAAATACTGAAACCCTACAAAACCATATTTTTTTCACCGCTGACAGAACAAATATGCTATCAGAGAAGTTGAATTCAATTATACTGCAACAGTTAAAGCAAGCANTTTTTTCACCGCTGACAGAACAAATATGCTATCAGAGAAGTTGAATTCAATTATACTGCAACAGTTAAAGCAAGCAGGGCCAACATTTTATTCAGCCTGTCAATATTTCTCGTGATACACATTAATGACTTCACATGAGCGCCCATTATAAATGCACAAATACTTTATTTTGTACATGAGACTATATGTCACTAGGCAAAGATGTATTATTGTCAATTCACGAACATAAAAATTGAAATCTTAAAATGCATGTGCTCATAACTACATTATTCTGTATTCACACCCAACTAATTGCAATTATTTAAATGTTCCCTGACCCAGGTGAAAAATCTCTTGGCATTTGCCTGAATTTTCCCTGTGGGTGGACATCCTTACCCTACCACACCGATAAGCCCACTACGAGAGCCCTGCTTCCCTGCTCTTCAGGAGAAACAGTACGATGCCCCAACTGAAGAGACTCTAGCCAGATGTACCATAAACCATTTCCCAGCCACCCTGAATATTGAGGTTAACAAAGTGAATTACAGTTTGAGTAGTGTACGATGAAGAGATGACGTACATCGCTAGCACTCGATGTAAACACAGTTACAGGAACTCGTGGTACGAGGAACAGGACTCACCTGCGACCTCTAATCCAGTTGAGGAGAACTGTCGATGGAGGCTGGACGTCTCGAGCTGTAGACAGAAGAAAGGCTGTTACTGTCGCACGCACGTGTCTTTACATGACACACACTCACCTGCAAGGCTGCATTTACCACTACGCTTTGTTGATAACTTCCCATTTTAAAACAGAGTAAAAATTATTTCTGTACTACCAAAGTTGATTCCTCAACACTGCCAATTCATAAAGTATTAAAAAAATTTACAAAATTTTTATTGTAACTCCTTGCAGTTTCTGTTTCAAAACTCTCTCACTATAACATCACTGACAACAAAACCAGTATTCATATTTTAAAAAAACATCTGTGTATCACAAAAAAGTTGTGCAAATATTGAATACTGAACATTTACAAGAGGCAAGGTGTCTGTGACACTGGAGTACATTCGAAACACATGACATTTATTCCCTTAGATTAGAAGATAATGTTTTCAGTTTTGCATGTGAGACTGAAAATGACAAGGTAGATCTGAACCTCGAACCTTCTCATACATTTTCAATTAAGACTGGAAAGGTAGTAGTCAAAAAAATCCTAGAAGAAATTTTTGAAGTTTATTGCACTGCTAATAATTTATTTGGTAATTTTTGAATGTCCTTTTGAAGTGTTATTGCTCTTTTGCAGTTTTGGAACATGCCAGAACATTCTGCACATTTTTGAGTTTAAAACAATTAAATTTATCGATATTTATGTGAACTGTTTAATATCTCTTCATGTAACAATGTACTTTAGAAATTTTTGTTTAAATAATTAGTTAAAATTTTTTTTTTAAAATAGTTATAGCACGCTCTGCTGCCACACAAGCCCTGGCAAAGCACGACCGTGCTGAGTCAGTTGATCGAGAAAGACGCGCGAGGCAGCACACTGGAACCTTTGTTTCGTTATCATATTCCATGGGCAGGACCAACCATGCCCTGCCAGCTCCAGACGCTCAGTCACGCTGTCTACGGTCATGGACACGTTGCACATGAGNGGCAGGACCAACCATGCCCTGCCAGCTCCAGACGCTCAGTCACGCTGTCTACGGTCATGGACACGTTGCACATGAGGGATACTTATTACCGGTACTGTACACATCAAGGCATCAGTACTCAGTACTTTGAGAGTCTTACTTGTGACCAATCTGATAGGTGGAATTTTTTATGCCTCTTTGGCATGAATGGGTAAATCCAATATCGTTGAGCACGCAGCATATTGTTCATTGGCTCAGAGAAAAATGCTCAACACACGTACAGAGCACACCAAAAAATTACATCAGTGCAAAACTTGAACTCGGAAATTAATGCAAGATAGGANTTCAACACACGTACAGAGCACACCAAAAAATTACATCAGTGCAAAACTTGAACTCGGAAATTAATGCAAGATAGGACAGGTTAATTTTCATGTTCACGTGCGACCTGGGTCACTATGGAAGCCGAGCTTCTTACCCGCCCTCTCCCAGTCGCGGAGTCAAAGAGCTGTTGCTCCATTCACAGGATGTTTCAGTGGCTGGGGCCCCTTCCCAGTATTTCAAGGACTCGCTTCTCAGCTCGTGAGGGTACAAAAATAAAGTGGGGCGAGTAGAGGCACAAGTAAGGGTGAAAGCAGTAGTGGTACAGATGGGCATAGCAGATGGCAGACGCCTGGAACAAATGAGCTGACAATTTGCAATGGCAACTAGTGTACGCGTAACTGGTTCTGGACAGCACTTAGGTGGGGTCGGTGGTAACGGTAATACAAAGCTCCCTGGTTGGTAGGAGGATGATGTACTGGTCCTGGTTGGCATCTGCCTGGTGGTGAATGCTGTGGTGTTACCAGGTTGTCTTACTGACAGTCTGCCCACTGTCCCACATGTTGTGAAACCTGAGCAGTGGCTCTCCTCTCAGCCTTTGCAAGCCCTGCTCTATGGCGGAGCATGTGGCAAAGTAAATGCTGATGTCCAAGCAAGATCGAATGGCGTTGCGTCACTCGACGGTGGCGAAGCCCGCCCCCTGACTCGGCGATGCCCGGAGAAGCAGTGCCATCGCTGGTAGCCAGACGCCTAGTCTGAGGTAGAGCGCTAGTGAGAGCATAAAGGGTTACGGGGCTTGGATCGCGACTGATCCCGAGTGTGTAGTGGACTGCTGGGTAGGAGCAAGGTGAATGAACAGAATGGTAAGAGACTGAGGTATGGTTCATACGAGTTTGCGAGAAAACCACATATAACCCAGCATGTGCCTGAAACGCAGAAAGTAAACTACTCGTGCAAGAATGGCGGGGTGAGGGTGATCCCTGATAACAAAGCTCAAGGTGCCTCCCTATACTTGACATGGAGGACATGTGTTGAGAGAGACTGACTAGTGCCGGGAGCACTTGCAGGCAAGATGTTTGGCAGCTGGGCAGTGCAGTTGGCAGGTAATAACTGCCCTGAGGTGCCTGTGCTAGCCATGTATATACCAGTCTGGCTGGGGCAAGTGAGAGAGAGAGCTTGTTTCCATGCTGTGTGCTTTGTACCCCTGGCTGGAAAGCCAGTTCCAGGGGCAGGATGCAACCATGCTGCTAAGGCAGGCACACATGCAGCGCAGGTGGAACGCAGCCAAGGTAGAGGCTCAAGAGAGATTACAGACGTCGCCCATGGCATGCCAACGTAATAATCACACACCCACTTAGGTATTTATCTGCGTAGCCCACCCAAGGGGCACAAGACCAGGACTTGTGTATTTCATGTTAAATAATTTACAGTAGTTTTGTGTATCACGAAACAGAACAATGAATAAACTGAAACTCCTGCAGTTTTTGTTACGTAATCAGGTCGCCTGACCTCGTAGGGAGCTGTACCTGCCAATCAGCAACTCAGCTGTACCCGCCAATCAGCAACTCAGCAATACAAACTCTGGCTTCTCTATTCTCAATAACTGGAGCATCAGGTGTGGCAGAAAACAATTTCACTTGTACGATAGTGCATAAAGAGTTAGGAGAGCCTTAAATACTCCTGCGATGTTTGTGTAGTTCCACGCAGCATCAACAGTTCCTGCAACAGACAGCAAGTCTATTGGGGGTTCGTGCCACAATTGTTGGCCACACCCCCTGTTCAACATAAGTCTCATCCTTCTCTGANCAGCAAGTCTATTGGGGGTTCGTGCCACAATTGTTGGCCACACCCCCTGTTCAACATAAGTCTCATCCTTCTCTGATGAGCCGCATAGAGAAGCTGGCGCCCATCCCCTTATTTCTATATAGACCCTTCCATTATCTGCCCTGAACCACAGCNTGAGCCGCATAGAGAAGCTGGCGCCCATCCCCTTATTTCTATATAGACCCTTCCATTATCTGCCCTGAACCACAGCAAATTCTAAGTGCCGGTTATGCACCTGGAAAACCTATGGATCTATTTCCCCCGAAGACGTGCACATGTCATGTTACTGTAGGATACCACATTGATAAGCGTACACTAAATGACACAGGAGCTTCGCTGGCCTGCAATGGGAAGTTACAATCAAACATGTTAAGTTACAGCTCAACATGTTTGGTCATGTTTATATGTACAGAAATTTACATTTCTATTGATGTATTTTCTAATAATTATTGTGTATTCATAAATGAAATCATCAGTAGTTTTGCATTTTCAATACGTTTACAATACAATTAAATAAGACNTATTGTGTATTCATAAATGAAATCATCAGTAGTTTTGCATTTTCAATACGTTTACAATACAATTAAATAAGACCATTTTAAACCTGGATATTAAAAATTTTCCATGGAGGGAGGGGACCCTCTGAACTGCATCTCTCTATCCCCTCCCACCAAGTTCCTACGCCACTGGTCATGATTACATAAACTTTGCTACTACCGGACCTAATATTGAGTAATGAACTACGTAGCCGAGATAACACACACTAGCAGACAATCGTACGTGGTCGTGCAGGCAGCAGAAGCTAGAGGGGGGGGTGCACAGGGACGTGGGAAGGATGCGAGGTATACTCACAGAGAGTGTAGCTAGCATCTACGACGATACCGGAGCTTCTACGCTGCAACAGCTTCATTTGGGCGGAGTGGCGGTGCTGCTGCTCATCCTGGAAGGTGATGTCCCGGCGGTAGCCTACGCTGTGGAGCTGCGACAGTCTACAGCACACGCTACACTAGCACACTACGGCCACCTACCCACCTCACCTCCACATGTCCGGCTTGTGATATGAACCACCTCCAGCCACGCATGCACTGAGTGCTGTCTACCTACACAGGTACTCAGCCTCTACTTCAACAAAATGTGTTTGTTACAACTGTGCAACAAATATTTAGGTGTGTTTTATTTCCAGAAACCTAAAAAACTTAATCAATACCCAATATTTTCACACAAATATAACTTACATAAATTGATACATGACAATTCCACGAACATTAAATCGTAACCTAACCCAAATCAATCCATAAGTTATGAGACTGAAATGTTGCATGCACATATGCACCAATACGGTTTTTGGAACTGACTAGTTGTGAACAAGACAGAGTGATATTTTGATGACAGAAAGGCATCAAGAGTAGGCACTTCATTTGATGCAAATGTTTTATAATTATTTGTATATATAAATAATTCATGAAAGCACTGAGCAATACTGACACATTAAAGTTTCTTTCTTGACTGCATTTTGAATTATTTTTTTGTCGTCCTGCCTACTGCTTCAGATATTCTGGACAACATGGGTACAGCATACAAATATAAAAGGCTGGGAGTATAAAGTAATATTGACAAGTTGTAATGCCCACACAAGCATGGTGCTTGTACGTGTATATCAGGATTGGTTAGAACCCTTGCATTCCCTCATCAAATTGTAAAAACCGAGATTTGGACAAACCTTAACAACCGAGGTCTTCATTGCTGACGACTGCGGAGGAAGGTCAAGATGGTGTTGCAACGAAATACAGTGGTGGTGGAAATGGAAGTATCCAAAACCCTCCCAATCGACAACATCATCTGCCGCATTTTCCACATGCAAACATAGGAGTTTGATCCAGCCGGGAATGAAACCCTGGTTCAGTGCAGTGGGCTGACCACTAGTCCCCAACAGTTCCTATGGCTGAGCACAGTGTCGTACACGTGGACACGATCAACGTAAAATGCTTTTTTCCCTCAAAGTAATTACGCTTTTTAAAAGAATTACTGTAAATAAAATATAAGTGTTGTCATAAGAGAAGCAATTTCCTGTGTAAATTCAGAAGAATTATGCTATAGGTAGGCAAGAAAGATGTGGAACACAGCGACGGCCAAGTATTGCTGCTTTAAGGGCGGGACCACTTGCTACGGGAACAGTTGAAAGGCAACTCACTTTGTGTCTAGTTCCTGCAGGTCCTCCCTGTTTTCCCTGACAACAGGCTCGCCAACCTCCTGGTCCTGACTGACGCGGTTATCAACAGCATCGGGGCCCTCGTCTACAGAATCGGGCGTGGATGCTGTGCTCTTTAATTGGCTCCGCAGGTCCTCGTTCGCTCGTAGGGCGTTCGACAATCGCAGTTGGAGGGTGTCTCGCTCCTCCAGCAACTGCAGTTTAAAAAACCAGTTTAGTTGTTCCTACACGCATACACAATCTGACAGCACTGCTATCCTAACAATATATTATCACAATTAATAACTGTTAAATTACCTGAAAATTACTTTTTTACATCTCCCCAATCAAAACACTTAATTCAAAGCACCAACTTCATACCTTTGTGTATGCTATGACTATTTTTATTTCCTAAACATTTCTTGCCTTATGTCAAGAACACAAAATGCTTAGAAATTAAGGGAGCTTGTANATTACTTTTTTACATCTCCCCAATCAAAACACTTAATTCAAAGCACCAACTTCATACCTTTGTGTATGCTATGACTAGTTTTATTTCCTAAACATTTCTTGCCTTATGTCAAGAACACAAAATGCTTAGAAATTAAGGGAGCTTGTAAAAAAAAAAAAATTATAACTCAAAGAATACAAGATTAGTGATGAAAGAATAAATATTTACAAAGTTTTCTACCATACTACCCTTTCTAATTTGTATGTCTGAATGTAAGGGTGTATACATAAAAATAGCATAAATCTTGTGCAGTTTATGATTCTAATGATGTTAGTAAAGTGGGTGGAAGTGGAGAGATTTGGGCAGCTCTTAACACCAAGAACTTGAGAACTGACGAGGGTGAAACAATGCGAGTATGGAGCAGTGCCGGAACGCAACGTAATAACTGTGATAGTACATAGCATCAAAGTACCAGTCTGATACTATTTTCCATACAATAACTCCTGAAAAGTCTCTAAGTACCAAATGACACAGACACAACTCAAAGATATAACACTTCATCAATTCTATAAAGCTATTATCAAAGTATTTGCCTAATATCTCCAACACTGATTATGATAAAACTTCTATAAGTGGTCAAGTATTGGCAGTAACTGCTCAGCTAACTGGAATTATTCTCTCAAATAACCAACTCAATCAAACTATAATTTTTTTTTAAATATAAAATTGTACATTTCAGTGAATTAACACTTAGATTTGTTTCGATTTGTACCAAATTCATAAAATTAGTTCCAAATCGAGGGAGGGTAACATAACGTTGCGGATATTCTGGGGTTATATTTTCCATTACAGTACATGTTACGGCATGAATAGTAGTAAATCTAAACTAGGATACTATGTATAAAGATACCTGGTAGGCAGAAATGAGAACTGGGAGAGGCACAGTACCTGCATAAGCTCAAGGGTGAGCTCGTCGCAGCGCACATCCCTCTGATGCAGCAGGTAGAGAGCCACGTCCAGCTCACTCCGGTCACTACTCTCTGGGTTAGGAAGGCTCGCTGGCTGCTCACTCATAGCTGCCACCTCCTCCTGCAGCCACTGCAGTTTGTGCTTGTCTCCGTCCCTCTCCTCCACCAACTGCCGCAGCTCATCCACGTCTCGCTGCCTCGCCTCCATCTCCTCCTCCAGCTGGTGCCGTAGCTCCCGCTCGTCTCTGATCCTCGCCTCCAGCTGCTGCCGCAGTTCATCCGCATCTCGTTCCCTCGCCTCCGCGGTCTCTTCCAGCTTGTGGCTTTTCTCTGCTAGTTGCACCCTCAAGCTTTGGATGTCTTCATCCTTGACCAACGCTCGCTCATCTGCTGCTGTCGCCTCTTGCCGTAGGCTGTCGACCTCCCGCTTCAAGCGAGCCAGTTCCTCCTCTCGTGCCAGCAACACCTGTTCTGTTCCCTGGCCATCATCCCCCACCACCCAGGTGCTTGGGTATCTGACCTGCTGTTCCAGCCGAGTCAGTTTATCGTCTCTCAAAGCCACACTCTCCTGCAGGCGCTTTATTTCCTCATTTTTAAATGCTACGGCCTCGGTCATGGACTCTACATTAGCAGCCTTCTCCTCTAGTCCTTCGCGCAGCTGTGCGATGATGCACTCCGCACCCTCGCTAACAACGATGGTCGAACTGCTTGCCGTGGTTATCTCCTCGCTGACCCTCAGCTGTTGCACGGCCGCCCTCACCTCGTCCCGCAGCTGCAGGAATGCTATGGTCTCCTCCTCGATGTTCACGCTGTCACACAGCCACTTCATCGCCATCTTCTCACATTTCTCGCACAGCTCATACAAGTTCTTGCGTGCTGTTTCCAGCCAACCAGCAAGCTCCACATTCTCCTTCACTCTTGCATCATACTGCTTTCTAATCTTGGACATCTCCTTCGTTAAAGATTCTATTACCTCCTCGTACTGCTTCTGCAAGCTGTCGCACCTATCACATGTCTTTGTTACCACGGAGTTGTTTGTCGTCATGCCTGTATCACACTCTTCTTTTCTTGTTTTCAATGCGTTATAAGCACTTTGGACGCTGGCCAGTTCACGAGACAAGTTTTCAACTTCTCGAGTCATTCTTTCATTCTCTAGTCGGAGATCATCACAGGCCATGTTTATGTTCACCAAATCAGCCTCGTTCCTGCTCTCTGAAACTGCTGTCGTGGAACTTCCACGTTTCCTGGAAAGGCCAGCCTCTGCCTCCAACCGCAAGTTTCGGTGCTCCTCCAGGAGCGTCTGGAGGTGTTCGTTGTCTGCGGCCAGTGCTGCCAACTGTTCCTGGAGTTCCTGGAGCTCTAGCCGAGCTCTTCCCTGGATATTTTCATCTCGGGTCCCGGCGGACACATTCTCGGCTCTCAAGCTACTCAACTCACTTTCTAGATCTCCAATTTTTGATGACAGTATTTTGTTCTCTTCTGATAACTCCTCCACTACCCACTCCATTGCCTCCTTTGCGTTACTCAGTTCTTTGTACCTTTTTTGGCAGAAATCCAAGTCCATATCTTGTTTTTCCTTTATTTCTAGGATCCTACTGTTGGCGCTTGTCAAAACATCAATTTGTTTCAACAAGCCTTCCCTTTCCAATCTGGCAGTATCCAGCTCAGACGTCAGCTCTTTCATGGAATCTTCCAAAGACTTGATGCGAATCTTGAACTCTTCTTCGATAGCAGAATCCAAATCACCAAAACCGGACGCAGCTGCATTACGTTTACTCAGCTCGAGGTTCTCCTTCATGAGGTTGTCATTCTTGATCTTGACGTCCTTCAGCTTGTGAAGGAGTTTGTCACAGCGGGCCTGCGTGGCTTTGGCTTCCTCTTCTGCAGCTGCCTTCACGACAGCAAGAGCCCGCAGTTCTGCCTCCAGGGAAGACAGTCTGTCACCGGCCTCCAACGCAGGGGCAGACGCCTGCTTCTGTCTAAGGTGCTCTTCTTCAAGCCTTGCCTCATCTGTTCCCCAGCCCCACGACTCATCTTCCAACACCGCTGGCTCCACCTCTAGGCTGAACGACGAGTCTGGCTGCTCTTGGAAGAAAGTAATATTGTGAAACTCTTGTTGCGGAGAAGCACCGTCAAACGGGTCCCTACTCTCCATCGAGTTCAGCTCATCAGGCTGGTACGTCAGGTAGGCCGACTTCTGGACGCAAACTTCTTCCACAACCGGCACTGGCTGACCGACGACGGCCGCCAGCTGTTGTGCTTTGCTTGACTGCACCTCTAATTCCTTCACCCGTGCCACCGCACTGTCGCGGTCTTCTTTGATGGTGGAAAGCTCATGCTGTAGTTGTGTTAACTGATCTTCCAGTTCCTGTATGCGTGCAGCGTACGAGAGCACGCCGTCCAATGCGCCTGATTCTTCTGGCTGGAACACACGAGCCTGCTCCAAAATGCATGATGGAAGTTCTTCAAATCTTACTGCAGCAACTTCATCAACATGCTTGACGTGCACACTTTCATCAACAATGGTATCCCTCCCTTGTTGCTCCTGAGGACCCACCACACTTCTAGCATGCTCCTCTGCGAGCATTATGATGTTCTGCACTTCTGATGCTGCCTTCTCACACAACAGCTGCTTCAACAGCTCGTTTTTTTCAGACTGCAGTTCTGCTATTTTACTTTCGCATTCCATGTGCACAGGACTATTGCTGTTACCTGATATTTCTTGATACTTACATGACAGTTCCTGCAACTCAACATTTTTCACGTCCAGTTCCCCTTGAAGAACATCTACTTTCTCAGCAAGTAACCTTTCTACTTCTGCATTGTGATTCAGCTTTAGATACACACCTTCCAGATCGACACGAACACAGGACAGCTGCTCGTCAAGGTCAGAGATGTTTTTCTGATAATGTACAACTCTCTCACGTAGTTCTGCATTGGAAGCTTCAAGTTCCACAATTTTGTTCTGCAAAGTCTCTTCTGCATTTCCAGTCAGTTGCCGTTCCTGAAGATCGGAAACCATTTCTTCGTACTTGGCTATTTTTCCATGTAGTTCTAAATTGGTGGCGTTAAGTTCCAATATTTGGTTTTGGAAAGACTCTTCTGAATTTGCAGCCAATTGTTCTTGTAGGTTAGAAACTATTTTCTCATCGTTTAAAATTCTCGCATGCAATTCTGCGTTGGCGGCTTCAAGTGCACTTATCTTGCTTCGGAAAGAATTTCCTGCATCCTCGGCCGGTTGACCTTGACCAGAGAACTGCAGCTGAAGCAGACGTGTTTGGTACGTTTTCACTTCTTCTTCTTTTTGCACAATCACTTCTTTTAAATTAGTTAGCTGCATATTAAGTTCAGAAATTTGTTTCTGGAAGTCAACATGCTCAACTTTTACATCAGCATCAGATTGCTGAATACTTTCAATTTTGCTCCCTAGGGAATCACTAAGCTTCTCTTTCTCTTTTTTTAGTTGCATAATCTGGTTGCTCTGATCATTTAACTCGCCCTCCCATTCATCAGACACGGAAGTCAGGTTCTCCTCGACTTGCCTCAGCTTCGACAACAGCTTGTCTTGCTCCTCGACGAGGTTCCTACGGTCCGCATCCATCTCCTCCAGTTGCTCGCGGCACGTCCTCAGGTCGCACTCCAGGCTCTCGCAGTACTGCCTGGATTCCTCCAGGTCGCGACCCTTGCCTTCCATCTCTGCTGCTTGCTGCTTCAGCTGCAGCATCAGGGCTTGCACCCGCAATGACTCCTCGTTGAAAGCCGACTCAAACTCCGAAAGCCTCTCCACCTCACTCGACATCTCCCTGCAGCCGGCTTCCAGGTTCGCAATACGCTTCTGCAGTTCCCCACGCTCAGCCGTCCCCTCCTTCATGCCGCTTTCCAGTTCCACCTTCTTCTCCAGCAACTCCTCTAGCCTCTGCTTGGACGAGGCTTCTACCGCGACGAGCCGTGCCAGCTCCATCTCCGTCAGCTGGCGGCGCTCCTCCTCCTCTCGTAGTCTCTGCCCAGCCTCCTCCAGCTGTCGTTCCAGAGCCACCAAGCTGGACTCCAGCGTACCCTGCCTCTCTCCCATCTCCGAGACAGAGTTCTCCAGCGACTGCACTCGCTCCTGACTTCTAGACAACTCCATCTCCAGGGACTCCACAACAGCCTCACGCTCCTGGAGCTTGGCCTCGGAGGCGGACCAGGTCTGCTGGTAACGTTCCTGGATTGAGCTGATTTGTTCCTCGAGCTCTACGATCTTCATGTCTCGCCCGACCATGTCAAAGTCCTGCTGTTTGGCGTTGCTCTCCAGGAACTGCTTTCTCTGCTGTTTCTGCTCCGAAATGACGCCCTGCAACCCCTCCACCTTGCCCATGGCTGCCACATACTCAAAATCCTTTGTCTCCATCTCCTCCTCCAATTCCGCCACACGTTCTGTGTTGTGGGTCGTATTTACCTCCAGACTCGTGTTCTTCTTCTCCAGCTCTGTTATCTTCAATAACAGTTCATTGTCCTTGTATTGTGCATCGCTGCACTTCCTCAACAATTCCACCAGTTCTGTCCGCAACATCTCAATTTCCCTCTCCCTGTCATCGACCTTCGCCTTCAAAACCATCACCTCATTTTGTGTTAATGGAGAAGTATTCTCTCCATGTGATTTCACACGCTCCAACTCCTCAATTCCTCGTTTTAAATCTGTTACCTCATGTGCCAATAAAACAACCTCACCTTCTTTAGAATGTAACTTTCCTTTCAGTTCTTCACAATGACTCTTCACTTGAAGCAGTTCTTTTTCGCTGTATTCCAACATGGCTTCCAGCTCCGTTGCACGATCCACATGTTTCACATCTGCCAACTTTGCATTCAGTTCCGAAAGAGCAGTCTCTTTCTCCGTGATGGCGGCCTCCAACTGCTTGACCTTTTCTTCTGATCCTCTCAATGCAAGGGCTTTAGCTTTCAAGTTGGCGGTCAGCCTTTTCATTTTCTCTGTCTTCTCCTTATTCTGCTCTTCTGTTCCAGTCAACTTTTGTGCCAATTCTGAACATTCCAATGATTTTGCATTTAGATCCTGTTTGACACTATCTGAAAGACTAGAAGTTTTATTCAGTGCATCTATGGTGATTTCCAACTGTTTTTCAACTTCCTCACCATTCTTAATTCCTATCTCCAACTTCTCTATGTATTTATTTTTCACAATTATATCATTGTTTAAGTCATTTATGTTTTGCATCAACTGTTCGTTTTTACAGTTCATCTGAGTTAGTTGCTGTGACAATTCTTGAAATTTGTCTTGGAAACTTGATTCAAGGGTTTCTTTCATAATTTTATGCTCATTCATTAAACTCTCTAATTGGCACTGTCGTTGGTCGAGATGCATTTTCAGGTTCTTCAGTTCACTATCTTTACTGACCAGGACAGTTTCAACTTCTTGTACGGAGGACTTCTGCATGTCCAGTTCTGCCTGCTTTGCCTGGTACCTCGCTTCTAGTTCAGAGTACCTCATCTTGAAGTTCTCTTGCACCTCGTCCAGGACCCGGTGAACCTCTTTAAGCGCGGCTTCTCTCTCTTTCAAAACAANTTCTTGAAGTTCTCTTGCACCTCGTCCAGGACCCGGTGAACCTCTTTAAGCGCGGCTTCTCTCTCTTTCAAAACAAGTCCATTCTCTTCTATCAGCGTCTGGAGTTTCAGAATGTTTGCATCTCGTGCACATATGCCTTCACTCTGCTCCTTCAACTTGTCCGTCAGCTGGTCCGATGCGTTCTTCTGTTCCTGCAGCATGGCGCCGAGCGTCCGGTTCTCGCTGCGGACCTCCTCGAAGCGGGTTTCCAGGCTCATCTTCTCCCTCTCCAAGGCTCTCAGCCGGTCCTCCACCTCCGAGCAGCGCGTCTTCCACTCCTCCAGGTCGGCAGCCATGTCCCCGACGTCTTTCAAGATGTCGGTGATCCTGTTACCGTTCTCCTCCTCAGCACGGTTGTCCACGGCTGTCATCTGCTCCAGTTTCAGTATCATCTCCCGCTGCAGCTCCAGATCCTCTTCCTTCGAGTCCAGTTTGGCATTCAGGTCGGAGATGACTGCCTTTTGCTCATCCAGTGCCCTCCTCGCTTCCACAAGCTCCGCCTCCAGGCTGCGAAGAACCACCTCCAGGTTAGAAGAGTCCTTCTCGTTCTTGCCCGCACGGTCGCCCAACACCTCCGCCGGCTGTGCGACCTCTAACCTCTCATCCTGGCCCTGGACCCCCGAGCTCAGCTGCTGCGTGATGGTCACCACCTCAGCCTGCAGTTCTGTTCTTTCCTTGGAGAGCATATCCAGCTGCTCTTCCAGCTCCACCGCCCTCATTTCCAGCATCACCTTCTCATTTTCTAGGCTGGTCACCTTGTCCGTCAACTCTTCGTTATCTGCTATCAATCTCGCTATATTCTTCCTATGCATTTCATCTCCTGCAACACAACATCCACTGGATTAAAGGATCAGAGTATTCAAGGCAGGATTCGAGTAAAAGATTCAACATAACAGGTTGAGGTTAGCTTTCCCAACCACAACTTCCAATTACAGTGAAACCACAATATATGGGGACACCTGTTTTTGTGCTAAATTGCAAAAACACAAACTAATTGTGTTATGATTGGCATGTGAAGCAGTAAAAGCATATTTGGTTCAAGGAATTGAGTTTGGTAGTTCCTGCTGAATCAATTTGTATAATGTTTGACTGCATAATCAATTGCTTGTCAGAATGATATTCAATAGCATCGAATGAGACAAATTTTAAAATGTAATTTATTTAAATTATTGCAATACGTTTTGATTTGAACTGGATTTTAGAAGCTTTTTATACAGCAGTATACATTACAAATTGAGAGTTTGACATTTTTATTTAATGCTATCATAGCAGTGTGCAGGTATTACAATATAAATATAAAGAGAACNGTGTGCAGGTATTACAATATAAATATAAAGAGAACAGGTGCACTTAACATGCACAAACGCCAACAGCACCGCACTATAAACAAGAACAAATGGTCTGTCGAAAATGTTTCCCTAACATCAATAGCATCGGCAGAGAAAAAAAAATCTGGTGAATAAGTTATTTTNACAGGTGCACTTAACATGCACAAACGCCAACAGCACCGCACTATAAACAAGAACAAATGGTCTGTCGAAAATGTTTCGCTAACATCAATAGCATCGGCAGAGAAAAAAAAAATCTGGTGAATAAGTTATTTTAAAAAAAACCAGATTTTATGGGGAAAACATGAATAAAGACAATTATGTTATGTATTTAGTGAAATTTTTTAATGTTTTTATAAACCTTCAAATTACGTAAATGAAGCAATGTACATAAATGTAACCATTTTTTATCAGTTACACCGTCTTTAAAGTTATTGCAATCAAATAGTTGGGCTGATGCAAAATGTGGCATTCTACCCACTTTTTTACATAAACTCTTACAGAGTAAATCTTTTTATGGTTGCATTTTTAAAATAGTTTTATTTTCTATGTGGGAATCATGATGGTGATACATGCCATTGCTTATATTTTATANGGTTGCATTTTTAAAATAGTTTTATTTTCTATGTGGGAATCATGATGGTGATACATGCCATTGCTTATATTTTATATCAGCTGTCTCTCTTACACAAGTGCTGAGTACATGGACTGGCAAGTTATATTTTACCAGTGCATTGGCAAGTTTTAGCTTTTAAGATAACATTTACGTAACATCAAGCACCTCAATTTGGCACGTTGCTGTGGGAAAATCAACTGTACACGTAGTTTGCTGTTTTAAATATAAAAATTACATTTTAAAAATTGCCAAAATTTTGTACAAAATTGTAGAAAAAGTAGCGAAAAATAAACAGAAACCACCCCATCAAAACTGACGATTTCATGGAAATATATTCACCCAAAACAGGTGTCCTTATATATGGATTTGCAATGGTGGCTGTATGTGTCCAGAGTAAATAGAAATGTATACACGTGCAAATAATTCCATTCAAGCACCTTCAGTCTCAGATTTGAGTGAAAAACATTTGTGTTATTTGAGAGAATGCAAAATTGTTATTCAGTGGAAAGTTTTAACATTCTCTTCCAGAAGACTCATCGGGACCATAAGATACTGGCATTTACTAAATGCATTCTTCACTGCACAAGTGCACATAAAACGAATTGTGTGCTTATTTCACTATGCTAGTTGGAAACAACAGGATTGCACAGCATGTAAATAAACATCAGACATCTTAACCTTACTTTGCTTACTTAACTATTAACGTACATGTTATACATGACGTAGCATAACCATACTGAAAATAACATAAAACATTTTACTTGTTAAACGACTACACTATTTGAGGAAACAGTTTCATTTCTTTTATCCTTCTAACCTAACTTGGTGACACGTTCCACCAACAATTCACACAGTGACGTCTGTGCTAATGATGTGTGTAGTTCACCGTCATTTTTCAGTTTTTTGTTTTGCATGAGGCTTCCCCTCGAATGATTTTGTTGTTTGTTNATTGGCAAGTTTTAGCTTTTAAGATAACATTTACGTAACATCAAGCACCTCAATTTGGCACGTTGCTGTGGGAAAATCAACTGTACACGTAGTGTGCCGTTTTAAATATAAAAATTACATTTTAAAAATTGCCAAAATTTTGTACAAAATTGTAGAAAAAGTAGCGAAAAATAAACAGAAACCACCCCATCAAAACTGACGATTTCATGGAAATATATTCACCCAAAACAGGTGTCCTTATATATGGATTTGCAATGGTGGCTGTATGTGTCCAGAGTAAATAGAAATGTATACACGTGCAAATAATTCCATTCAAGCACCTTCAGTCTCAGATTTGAGTGAAAAACATTTGTGTTATTTGAGAGAATGCAAAATTGTTATTCAGTGGAAAGTTTTAACATTCTCTTCCNGGTTGCATTTTTAAAATAGTTTTATTTTCTATGTGGGAATCATGATGGTGATACATGCCATTGCTTATATTTTATACCAGCTGTCTCTCTTACACAAGTGCTGAGTACATGGACTGGCAAGTAATATTTTACCAGTGAATTGGCAAGTTTTAGCTTTTAAGATAACATTTACGTAACATCAAGCACCTCAATTTGGCACGTTGCTGTGGGAAAATCAACTGTACACGTAGTTTGCTGTTTTAAATATAAAAATTACATTTTAAAAATTGCCAAAATTTTGTACAAAATTGTAGAAAAAGTAGCGAAAAATAAACAGAAACCACCCCATCAAAACTGACGATTTCATGGAAATATATTCACCCAAAACAGGTGTCCTTATATATGGATTTGCAATGGTGGCTGTATGTGTCCAGAGTAAATAGAAATGTATACACGTGCAAATAATTCCATTCAAGCACCTTCAGTCTCAGATTTGAGTGAAAAACATTTGTGTTATTTGAGAGAATGCAAAATTGTTATTCAGTGGAAAGTTTTAACATTCTCTTCCGGAAGACTCATCGGGACCATAAGATACTGGCATTTACTAAATGCATTCTTCACTGCACAAGTGCACATAAAACGAATTGTGTGCTTATTTCACTATGCTAGTTGGAAACAACAGGATTGCACAGCATGTACATAAACGCCAAACATCTTAACCTTACTTTGCTTACTTAACTATTAACGTACATGTTATACATGACGTAGCATAACCATACTGAAAATAACATAAAACATTTTACTTGTTAAACGACTACACTATTTGAGGAAACAGTTTCATTTCTTTTATCTTTCTAACCTAACTTGGTGACACGTTCCACCAACAATTCACACAGTGACGTCTGTGCTAATAATGTGTGTAGTTCACCGTCATTTTTCAGTTTTTTGTTTTGCATGAGGCTTCCCCTCGAATGATTTTGTTGTTTGTNAATGTGTGTAGTTCACCGTCATTTTTCAGTTTTTTGTTTTGCATGAGGCTTCCCCTCGAATGATTTTGTTGTTTGTTTAGTTCACGCAATCACTCTTAGAATTATCTGTAATGAGCATGATTACTTCGACAAATGAATGCTTGACATAAACAAATGTTAGCAATTGTGTAAGTTACATAATGAACTAATAACCATTTAAAAGACATTAAAAAAACTATGGTGTGTCAACATTTCTGAAGTAGTGAGCAAATACATGTCTGGGTGCTATTTCATTTCGCCAACCAACAGTCATGGGCCTACATGTATACAACCCATACTTTTANCAAATACATGTCTGGGTGCTATTTCATTTCGCCAACCAACAGTCATGGGCCTACATGTATACAACCCATACTTTTAAAGTTATATTTCTGTTCTGATTATTACTATCTTGTGGTACAAGAATATTGTTAATACATGTGCAGACTGGCNATTTAAAGTTATATTTCTGTTCTGATTATTACTATCTTGTGGTACAAGAATATTGTTAATACATGTGCAGACTGGCATTAGTTGTCATTTAGCACATTTTACAGACCCCTACATTTTCATTTAAACTAAAGTGTATGGTGTTTGGCGTATTTTACTCGCAAGCTCGCCATCTTGCTTGTNGACCCCTACATTTTCATTTAAACTAAAGTGTATGGTGTTTGGCGTATTTTACTCGCAAGCTCGCCATCTTGCTTGTTTTATCTCGTGAATATAGGAAAAATTCAGCCGAAAGAAGCAGGACGCCATTAAAGTTCAATGAGTTTCACATGCAATGAGTAACGCAATATCGTTGGTCAACAAAGTTTGCCCGGAATCAGGCCCCAGATCAAATACTCCAGTCTAAAGTTATTTATAACTATTATGTGTGCGTGTGTGTGTACACACACACGCACACGTACGTATTTGGGTTAGACCGCGACGTTCCACACGCCAAGTCTCCGAGTTGAAGACCAGTAGTAGAGGCCTCCCACCTCACCTGACCTCTGCATCCCTCATTCCATCAGGCTGTGTCCACCCCTTACTGGCCACCCACTGTCAACCTAATTGGTTACCCCCACCACCTTATGCCTCATTATAGGGCTGGGTGGGGCAGAGCTGCCAAGCTAGAGTTAGCTCAGACTGGGATACGAAGGGAAAGCGGCCCAGCCGACAACCAAGTATACTCCTGGAACAAAGAGGAGCCTGCACGTCAAAGAGGGTCAACCACCAGCTCNGCGGCCCAGCCGACAACCAAGTATACTCCTGGAACAAAGAGGAGCCTGCACGTCAAAGAGGGTCAACCACCAGCTCGGCAAGCTCCCCTTCTAACCTCCTCTGGCACGTACCACGCGCAGTATCTCCACTGCCACCTACGCCGCTGAAGAAGACACCTACCTTTCGTCCGGCCAGATAACGTTATAAGGGTAGTAAGGGCTCTTAACATAAACCAGCTTACATTCCAATCAGAGCACCCACTCGCCCATCGCTCGCCTGCACGCCACCCAAACCTCAAAAAACAATTGTTGATGTGGCCAAAGCNGCGGCCCAGCCGACAACCAAGTATACTCCTGGAACAAAGAGGAGCCTGCACGTCAAAGAGGGTCAACCACCAGCTCAGCAAGCTCCCCTTCTAACCTCCTCTGGCACGTACCACGCGCAGTATCTCCACTGCCACCTACGCCGCTGAAGAAGACACCTACCTTTCGTCCGGCCAGATAACGTTATAAGGGTAGTAAGGGCTCTTAACATAAACCAGCTTACATTCCAACNAGTAAGGGCTCTTAACATAAACCAGCTTACATTCCAACCAGAGCACCCACTCGCCCATCGCTCGCCTGCACGCCACCCAAACCTCAAAAAACAATTGTTGATGTGGCCAAAGCCGACAACTCGAGCACCAAGAAAAATCCAGTTCAAGCGAAGACCATGGCTTCACCATTGTCCAGGGGGGAAGTACCTCGACCTTACCCTCCAACAACGAATCCCACTAAGGGTAAGTGACGAGACGACAAAATGTAGGACTGGAATAAAATAAGGAACTACAAAATACAGTTCCAGATACAGTAGTTCCGCTTCACTGGACTGGAAATGAAATAGCAAATTTAATTTAAATTCAAGGCATTTTATGAACTTGAATTGAAAACTTTTCAAATAACAGACCAGAATAAAATGTGGCCAGAATGAATAACAGTTCAAGAAATACTCATAGTTCAATGATATTTCCATAAACATGGAATTAAATTAAAATTGGATAAACAAATATCATTTTGGTTCAGTCCTAAACTCAAACCAGAATGCACTTCTATCCGTCCCTGCCTGCAGTTAGAGACCAACATCATAAGTGCGTTCATTTTATGTTGATGTCTGAGGCACCTAAAACCTAATAATTCTAAAAAACAAATATAAATTTTTTTTTTAAATTGAAATTTATATCTCAAATTACTTTATAATTTGAGGTTATATAATTCCAGCTCATCTTTACAGTTATTCACAGGAACATACACACATATATATATATATATATATATGCCAGCAATGAGGCAGACATCGTCACAGCATTTCGACAAGAGGTGGTGCACATTGACGGATCTCATGCAGTCGCTGGCAATTCCAGTCTGCCTCATCGCTGGCAACAAACCGTGGGCAACCTCGGAGACTCTTTGGAGGATGTTAAACAGCTCGTACACATACAATACGTATCCGTTCACATGAGTGTATACAGTTTGTAAGAGAATAATGAAACTGTTATTTCAAGCAGCCACGCTTGTCTTTGTTCCTTGCCGGACATTCAAGCATCCATACCCCACGTGGTGTCACCTTTCAAATGTACATGTAGTACACTTTCAAGTGTACAAAGTACATTTCCTGTGTTGGGTCGTTTTCGGGAGATAAAACAATACTCTCCATGACTTCTGAATCAGCCCTAGTATATTCATAACTTTTAATGGGTAACGTACCATGATGTTAAAGTGCACATTAACGTTAAAGTCTCATCACACATTGTAAAAGTTCTGTATGGTATCTACCAAAATCATGTAACAAACCAATTTGTTACCCTGTAAAATAATGTTACCAAATGTAACTGTTATGTTATCCACCTTTGTTATGCAGGTACAGTAAATTCAGTGATTTCAGTAATCAATTTTGCCTAGCAGAGGGTGTCGTAGAGCGGCGTGCAGAAATGAGAACCAGAAGTCATCTGCGCTCAGCAGCAATATCAGAACAATAGATGGCAACAGTGAAATGATGATAGTGTCGGAAGGAGACAGCAGAGGGCGAGGAGTGATAGTGAGCTTACTCTGCTGGATTTCCAACTTCTCATCATCCAGCACCGTGATGAGGTCAAAATGTGTTTCCTTGTCTTTGCTGACCTGCTGGGCATGCTCCTCCAGTTGTGCCAACCTCTGCTTCAGCTCCACTTCTGAAACTACAACCACAACTCCATCAACACCCAGCCAACCACACTCCACTGCTATGTCCTGTCAATGGTTAAGTGAGCGACTAGCGTTGTGGCTGCCTGCTGTAAGGTAGTGGTCGAGACTGCTTGCCTTCCTCCAAGGTGAACAGTGTTTCATTCTTGATGAGCTCACCTGGATTTTCCCACTTCGGAAATATGGCGGACATTGATGTTGGTTGGTGGGTTTCCTTGGGACGCTCCGCTTTTCCCACCCTGACATTCTGCAACGGCTCCAACTCATTTTGACCTCACCAGCACTCAAGGACACACTTTTAAACACAGACCACAACCTCAAAACTCAAATTATAGTCTATTCGCGGTTTCTTCTCACTTTCTCAATCAAACCTTTGAAAAAACAACCCTATGTACGACGTGCTAGGGTGTTTCCTAAAATGGTACGTATCCCAAGCGTTTTACACTTGGAACACATGAAAGTACCTTGTTTTGGGAAAATGGAGCATTTACTTACATTCTCTCAATAAATTATATTTCATTTATATGTAATTAATATGAATAAAAGCAGAGGGAAAATAGGTGTGTTGGTAATGCCTAGTAAGAAATAGTCGAGTTGAGTGAGTTGAGAGATTTGGGTGGCTCTTTGATAAGAGTTCTTGAGAGCCGATGAGAATGAAATGATGTGAGAATGGAGCAGCATCGGAATGCAGGAGCGAGAGAAACTGGAGATCTCCACGAAAGCCGGCTGACCAGTAGCATCGTCTGGCACGATTCTCACTTGCGAAAATCTGGGAGTGACCCTGCCAGGGATTGAACCCGGTTCGCCTAGGTGGGAGACGAGTGGTCTAACGGCTTAGCCACTGCTGCCCCTAGTAAGAAATAGCTCTTATGCAGAATATTATTACAGAGTGCCTACGAATGTGGTGCGTTGTCCCTTTGGTATAATTTTCTAGACTAGGGTTAAGCTTTGTTTGCACGAGACGCATGAATATTCTGGAAGTAGAACTTTGGCAGGGCTTCAGTCAGAAAAGTAGGACGTAACCGTGAATGGACTATACTAGTGTTTACGTACTGTGTGTCGGCAGTGAAAAAGTAACATTAAATATACGTTTTAAACTCTTGTTAAAATGTAAATTTTCAAATTCACTAGTAACAGAATTGTGTTTGCTTTTATTTCAAAAACCATAGAGTAAGAATTGGATGGGTGTATAAAAGAAGAAGAGCGTAGGGTGGACAGTACAGGGGCATTTTGAGGACCAAGTGGCTAGTCTCCAGAAAGCCTTGCCTCTTCTCAGCATACCCTTGGACCACAGGGCCAAGGTGTGAGCAGAGGGGAGAGATGATCTGAGAAGCACGTTGACTACACTGCCTACAGTAATACTACAGCGATCCAGCACTGGGACATCAATGGAGGGAAGGTTGGAGGTGGCATAAGAATTGGTCGATTTAATCAGAATGGTCTCCTTTAGTGCTTTGAAAGTACCCTCCCAGCCAAGAGAGCGTATGCAATAATACGTATCTTCAACTGCAGCAGAACTGCAGAGCCTCTTTACAATCAACAATGAGAACTGCCAACATAAGAGTATATGACAAGAAGACTTCTTCTAGCGCCTATTACACACACTGCTCGACTGCGTCTCACACTGACGGGCACTGTAATACTAACTGCTTGCACCTCAGTCTGTCCCGTCTTATATAGGTCTCTATCAGTGTGTGTGTGTGTGTGTACACACACACGCGCGTGCACTCATGGACACATGCGCACACAAACATAACCAGAAACACACACACACACACACAAGGAAACTCTTGGCCCCCTCCCCGGGCAGTAGGTATGTTTCATTTAGTTGCTCCTTTTGNACACACACACACACACAAGGAAACTCTTGGCCCCCTCCCCGGGCAGTAGGTATGTTTCATTTAGTTGCTCCTTTTGACCTTTCGTCTCTTTTGCATTCCATCCAGCTGAAGCAGTATGGCAACAGGTGTTCCATTCATCAGGTCAAAATGCTCCAGCATTATTTTGGTCACGTCCGTTTTGCTCCTCATCTCTAGCAGGAGTTGCGAGGGCAAATTGTCTACTAGGTAGATTTTGTGGGCTTCACTAGTTTGCCATCTTTATTGTTTACAAAACGAGAGCGTATTTAACCTTTCGACTTATCTTTAGGAAGAGAGAATGCACTGAATTTTATGTGGATAATGAAATGTATTTTATGTTGGGAGAAATTAATTCGTGAACAAGAACTATCACAAAAAAAATATATAACGTCAGCTACAAGATGTTTGCACTATTTGTCATTTGATTTTTATACACTTAAACTCTTAAAGGCGTTTTATTCACTTTGAAGGGGTTAACAACCCTTTCCGATCCACATCACTTTGACAAGACTCCTGAAGAGCACAGAGAGAGGCGGAATGGAATACACCTGTTGCACACCTGTGACTCACTTGAGCCACTGTAGAGGACACCAACTCACAGCCTCCTACTGCTTTCTGCTCTGCATGCTGCCTGCATGAGGTTGGATTATGTCACATTGTATTAAGAACAATATCAAAAAGCTTCCTTTAATTTTCACTAGTTTTGNAAGAACAATATCAAAAAGCTTCCTTTAATTTTCACTAGTTTTGCAACCCTATATCCCACTTGAAGGATTTTGTAGCTGTAATTTTGTGATGATTGTAAGAAACAAGGCCCTCAGCCAATTTTGTACCACAGCTCCACTCCCGAGATTAGGAAATGGATCCCTCAGATCATAACCTTCAAGTTCAAGTTGTTGGTTTTGGTCAAGTTTGACCTTTAACCATCTGAATTCCTTCTTGCTTATATGAAACACACAGGTTGTGCAGACTGGAGACACCCGCCAAGAGAGAGGAGAGAGAGAGGAGAGAGAGAGGAGAGAGAGAAGAGAGAGAAGAG